>APFE031139999.1:128313-169357 GCA_000404065.3 Pinus taeda
AGTCACAATATAATCTAGCCGACCTAACAATAATAATATAAAGCCACAAAAATAACAATAGAGGGATTCTATGGGGCACATTAATAACAATATGGGGGCAACAGGGGCACAACAATATTAATAAGGGGTATAACTACAATAGTAATGGGGTGATCACTAGTATTATAGGGACCCAACAATCAAGGATCTTGATTCTATTGTATTATGGGTTAGGGAAAGAATATATAACAAGCACTAATTTTGTAGTAGCTACTCTAGTAGTGCTAGATCTTAATTGGTATACATGGCCATTGTTGGGTTGTGTTATTTTCTTTCCACGACTAGCCTACATAGTTAATCGGGGGGTTAGCCCCCCCCTTTGTTGTGCCGATTGCGCAATGGGGAGGTCATAGAGTGGGCGGTAGCCCCCCTTGTCCACGGGGTTTGAGGGGGGTGGGTAGCTCCCCTCTACGAGGTCTAAGGTAGTGCCCCGAACAAATTTTTTTTGGACCTTATATTAGGTTAGGCAGACCTACCTACGTTTTTGTGCATGGTTTTTGCACATGGTTTTGGACGTGATTGTTTTTGGTCCATGGTATTGGATGCTTCGGCATGTATATATATGTATTGTAACATTGAAAGGAAAATAATGAAAAATCAAGCAGGGACTCCCAGTTTTGGGATCCAGGGGAAAATATCTATGTATATGTGTTTTTATGTGTTATGCTCTTGCGTTTGTTTATTTTCTGTTCATAGAATTCGTATGTAGGTAATTTTTGTATGGGGTTAAAACCTACATTATGTATAAGAAGATGATTTCTATGTTAATGAGGGAACAATGTTTTAGTGTTTAGGAGTATATAGTCTCTATTTCTACAATATATGATGCATAAGGCTATCATGTTTATTTATAATCATAATATTATCACATGTTACAACTTAAGTTATAGCATGCACTTTTGGCTACCTATCTTATTGATGATGAGATGATAAGAATTTGATACATGTAATGTATAATTCACACTTTCTTATATGATTAATATGACTTGTATTATTCATCTCAAGATGACAATGGTGGGTTATATGTGATTATATCATGTTTTTTTATGTATTCTCAGCAAGATAATTAAAAGACAAAATCTCCTTGGGCCAAAAGATCAGTTTAATAATATTTCTTATAGGTTTCCATATGCATGAAGGATCTTTCTTGTGTAGTATTATGGGTTATAGAAACCACATAGAAAAAGAACTAATTTTATCATAGCTACTCTAGTAGCAATAGTTCTTAATTGGTATACATGGGTATAGATGAGAAGATTATTCCTATTTTGATGATGGAACAATTCTTAACATTTAGGAGTAATAGTCTTTATTTCTACAATATATGATGTGCAAAGCTACGGTGTTTATTTATAATCTTAATATTATCACATTTTGCAACTTGAGTTATAGCATGTGTTTTTCACTACCTGTCATATTGATGATGACATGACAAGGATTTGACTCATGTAATGTCGAATTTACGCTTTGTCTTATATCATTAATCTTACTTGTATTATTGGTCACAAGATGACAATGGTTGGTTATATGTGATGACATGATGTTTACCTGATGTATTTTGAGCTAGAGTTTTACAAGAAAAAGTATCCTTGGGCCAAAAAGTTAGTTAGTAATATATCTTGTGGGATTCCATATGCATGATGGATGTGTTGTATTATTGGTTGGGGAAAGCATCTATCACAAACATTCGTTCTATAAATCTAGTAGGACTAGTTCTTAATTGGTATACATGGGCTTGTACGAGAAGATGATTTTTCTATTGATGATGGAACAATTTGTTTTAATCTTTAGGAGTAATAGTCTTAGTTATAAAATATATGATGTAGAAGGCTATGATGTTTATTTATGATCTTAATGTCATCACATGTTGCAACTTGAGTTATGGCATGCACTTCCCAGTACCCATCTTATTGATCATGAGATTGTAAGGGTTTGATACATGTAATGTATAATTAACACTTTGTCTTAAATCATTAATGCTACTTGTATTAGTTGTTACAAGATGACAATGGTTGGTTTTATGTGATGACATGATGTTTTGTTGATGTATTATGAGTAAGAGTTTTACACGACAAAATCTCCCTTGACTAAAAGATTGGATTAATAATATACATTGTGGGATTCCATGTCCATGAAGGATCTTGATTGTGTTGCATCATGGGTTGGGGAAAGAACATATCACAAGCACTAGTTTTATAGTAGCTACTATCGATTCTTTCAAATTTTTGAAGCTAGTGACATTTTTAGATCCTTCGAGTTGTAGAGCCTTTTTAGGTGATGAAAGTTAGCAACATCCTTATGGTAATGATTCAAACATTCTATGGGTTTTTATAGCCAGAGAATAAATCTATGATGACTGAAATTAAAGGACTAGTCTTAAAAGATGGACTCGTGTCATGAAAAGGTATACTTTTAAATGGAAAATAATTCTATAATACATTACATAAATCAATATCATAGTTAAAATGTGTTTGTGTGAGATAAATTTTATCAAAGTAAAAAATAATAAGTATTTAAGATATATAAAGGTTTAATTCTTGCTTTATTATTTCATTGTGATTCATATTTAGAGAATTATTAGAAATATGAGTGTAGAATATGGGTGTATAATTTAATTGACCTCAAACTATTCGCATTTGCAAATCTCAATCGATTATAAGAAAAGTTGAAAACAAATGAAAAAAATTTAAATATAAAACAAAGTTACAATATTTTAGATAATTTAAATCAACTTAGATCCATGTTAACTCCCGATCTACTAAGCACCGAGAGGGATCAAATCTCTTAAGATGCATACCTCTTTTAAAGTGAAAAGAAATTTAATTCATCTCAGCATTTAGTAGATCCAAAATTAAGATAAATCTAATTTGTAATACATTCATTAAAAAATTATGCGTGAATACATGTGTGTGAGAGATTGCAAAGTGAGGAAAACAATGATGTTTATTAATTAATTTTAAATAAATTATATGTAAATAAAAAGTAGTAAAGCTAAGGTCATGTGTAATTTTATTATTTTATTTTTTTTTTAAAACTGCTTTAAATATAATTAATAAAATAATGCTATTCATTTTTTTTTTTTTAGATATTTTAACCTTACATTTTTTTATTCCTATTATTATTATTTTTTTAATTTAGATATTTTATTTTTAAAAAAAATGTTTAAAAAATATAATTAATTATTTTTATGAGTGGAAAAAATGTGCATACAGTAAAATGTTATATTATTATTAATTATGAAAAAGGTTTTGCATAATAAGCTTGTGGAGGAAAGAAATTAAAGATGGTGGAAAAGGAGTTATGCATTTACATTCTCTCTTAAGAGAGAAAATATATCACTTTAATTACAAAAATATATCACTTTAATTACACATATTTACAAAGTAAAATTTGAATTTAGAGTAAAATTTAGTATCTAATAGTAATAAAATGTGGCCACCTCAGGTCTTTATCTCAAAGATTAAATTGTTTAAAAGAGCCTTAGGTTGGGAGGAGAGCATTCATTTCTCTTATAATTAATCATTGATATCCCTGATGTTGTTTTGTAGTAATTGCAACTAAACTTGTTTCATTAACTTTGAACTTATTATTTTATTGTTTCACTAACTATAAAACTCTTTGAAAGAAGTATATGTGAGTCCTCTAGTTCCTTTTAAATGTGAAAATTAGATTTTGAAGCCCACTGGGGATTTTTATTTATATCTAATCGTTCTTTAAAATAAAAGAACAAAGGATTAAGTTATTATTTATGTGTAATCGTCCTTTAAAATAAAAGGACAAAGGATTAAGTTATTCAACAATATGTGTTTTAAAATATGATTTAGATACATATTTTATCTATTGATGTGTCAGTTTATTTTGACATGATCAAGATCTTTCAACTGAGGGTCTCTTTATCCCTTCATGGATTCAGGATTTTTCACCCTCCCCGAGTTTTTACTGATTGCCCATTATTGCAATGGGGTTTTCATCTGACTCGTAACCCTCCCTCACCCAAGGGGCATGGGGCAAAGACTTATATGAGTTCCACTCCATTATTTGGCTGAGTCGTTGCTTACTCATCATGGAAATGGTAAAAGTCTGATGTTCATTTGCGTTGTTTGATTACCCAAGTCCCAGCATGGACTCCCTCAAGAAGTACTATGCTTAGGTCATCTTGCATGGTTACTTATGTACATTAGTGTGTCATTCATTTTTGTGTAGTGTGGTTTTGTGCGTTATTTTTCAAACAAATTTCCTATTTACTATGCTTTTCTTGCTTTGCAGATGTCTGTGACTCCTCACATCAGTTTCGTTGATGGTGCTTGTCGTAGCACCCAGAACCTATCATCTGCAGCATGGGCTATTTATGACCCTAACAGTGAGTTGATTGACCTTCAAGGTATTTGTATAGGTTGCACAACTAACAACATTGTTGAATACAATGCGGTCATCGAACTATTGTGAGAAGCCATTTCTCTTGACATTAGAGAGTTCGTTGTCAACCTGGATTCACAGCTTGTCATCCTTCAACTCAACGAGCAATATTCTGTCAGAAACCCTCAAATATTGAGAATGTATCTCCGTATTCATCTACTAGAAAGACATTTTGATTACATTACATATCATCATATTCCTAGACTAATGAATACGTTGACAGATGCATTAGCTAATTATGTGTTGGATAGACATTTACAAAACATGTGAAATATAAAACAAACCATTTGTATCATAGTAGAAAAGAAAATACAACATATATATAATATATTATATATTTATATATAGTATAATATTATGGTGATAATATTTGATACATCAGAACCCCAAAAAATAATTTTTGTCCAAAATAACATTGGTAGCTCACAGGCCTCATATATCTGTGGCATGCAAGCCTAAAAAAATATAGGTGTTGGACCTAGGAACTAAGCAACGTGGTGATCATGGTAGCATGATACAGCTCATGCAACATGAGTACGCAATCGACAGATCCAATCCAAGACTCCCACAGTGTGTCTCTAGTACTAACGTGGAATGTCTCCTACCTGAGCATACTCTGGGATACCATGAGTCAACCCCTCAAGGTTCCTCACAATCTCCTCCTTTTTGTCACTCCCCTCCTAATAAGGATCGATAGCATCAATCGCGTGGGGGATGTGCCTGAATATTGGGGACATTCGAACTCGCCACTCTAGTCCAACGTCTTCATAAACAAGAGAAATGTTATAAGCACATATATACCAAAAACAATTAAAAAATCTCAAAATTAAAAATTTGATTTTTTACCTTCATCATCGAAGTCCTCTCCATCTGGTAAGGGCATATCTAGATCTCCATGGAAGTCAGTGCCACTGTATGGCTAGTCCCCCACAACAATCCTCTATCATCGTAGCCATGAAAATAATGCAGGTCGGTATGACATGTGTTGACCCCTAGTGATCTTGGGAATCAAACAACTCTAGCGGGCCATTCATGGATAATGTGGCATAGGAGGATCCACCTCAGTTAGCTGATACTAGAACAGTGGCACTTGTTCCAAGAAAAAGGTCACGAGAATAGATCTAAAGCAAAATTGCTTAATATTTCCCGCATTAACTTTGGACAATTGGCACTTTATGTTGATCTTCATGGCCTCTGCCTAGTTGAAGATTGTAGGTGTTGTGCAGTCAATAGCATATAGGAACTTTGACTTGTTGGTCTCATGTTCCACTTAGGACCTCGCCACTCTATTTATGGTCAACATAAGCACTCTCAATGTCAAATCTTGAACAATGGAAATCTCTATCTTCCCACTCTTGGATTTCAAGGCCTCAAGGCAGTGTTCAACAAGCAATGAAGATATGCTTTCCCCAATCGGTCATGACCCATATAGGTTCACTGATTCTCCTCTTTGGGATATTCCAACAATGAAGTATATATCTGAAGTTTCCAACTCTAGCTCCTAGTCACCAATGACAAATATTTCCTGATTAATGTCCCAAATACTTATCAGGTACCGAAGCAACTCGAGTTGGTCCCACATCCCTGGCGTAAGAAATAATTTGAGGAGCGTGCAAGCCCTCAAAGCTTCCAGGAAATTTGGGTCATTCATTGCCTGGGTGTTAACATCCTCATGTTCCCGTTCTTTCTAGTCCACCATTTTCAGCGATTCTTTCCTACAAAATCCATTAATTTGAGTTAATAATCATGCTTGTTCCATAAATTTTAAGTTTTAACGGTCATTTTTTGAGGAAATATGGTTTTCCCCCATTCACGGTGCCGACGCGCCTATTTTAAAAACAGTTGCACTGATGGCATGACTGGCTTTGTTAATCATCCTCGGCTAGCGCGATTCCATGCCAAGAAGTCTCACCGACCGAGGGAGAAAACGTTTTTACAAAACCCCCTCAAAAAACTAAAAAAATGGTTAAAAATAGGGAAAAAGGACATGAAAATAGAGCTCAGAGCTTTGGCTCTTACCTATAACTAACGGCTCAGTGAATGACCTCCCGGATCTCCCTCAATTTGCTCTAGAATAGTTAGGGAAAAAGTGATTAAAACATTTTTACAGCAAGGTAAAATGGTAAAAGGTAAAAATATATTTACTTTTCTTCTTTTTATTCATTTTTTCATGAAAATATCAAGTTTTTGTAAATATTTTAACCTATTTTTCCTCAAGAACTGGATAATACACTTTACCTTTTTACGCAGCGGTAGGTGATGGAGGTTCGACGATGATGACGAGTCACATTTCAGCTCTTCTCCACTCGTTAAGCTCATATGAAAATATTGTTGAGTATTTTTCCCTTTTGAATTGTAAAAGAGAATAAAATGGGGGGTCCACTTTCAAGCTCTTTTCTGACCCTTTAAAAGAAAAAAGATGGTTGAGCCCTTGTCATTTTGAACTCTTTAATGGATGTGAAATGTCATGCACCCAGTATAAGTTTACCCCTTTTTCGGGCTGGGAGGCACTATTTACAAAAAAGGTACTCCTTGATTGAAATGGTCAAGCCATTCTCTCAAGTATTGTTTTCTACATTTCGGGCTCGAGAGACACAAATGTACGAAAAGGGACCATGTGGAGCTTTCTTTTCAGTGTCTTTTTCAAATTTTCTAAACATGGAAACGATACCAAGTTACACCTTTGTCAGACTTATTAAACTATTAAACAAAATCGGATCCGTCATCATGATGAACATAAGCTTCTCCTTCCTAGGGCTTGTTAAACTTACTAGGTCAGATTTGTCCAAAGGATGAACTTACAATGCAAGCATATGTTGTCCCCTTCAAGCTTGCAATTAGAAAATAATTGGGGTACCTTCCAGAAATGGTGGGGGGGAATTTGGAAATCTATTAGCTGTGTCGGCAGCTCACTCTTGAACATGACACTTTATGCTTCGTGTCAAGTTGGGATATCCTCCTTTGAATCGTTGACCTTCTTGGGTTGGGCCATTCATTTTTTCCTTCCATTTGATCTCTGCCACGTCATCATGACCACCAATCCTATGGATCCAAATGCTTCCAAACTTCTAGTCGTGTCGCTGATATGTTCAAGAGTTGTCCTTCTGTCGTTACACTTACCTTTGATTCTCTGTATCATCCAAAATTATTTTGCATCCTTTCATCTTGTGTCGATGATGTGGGAAACATTATGGCCCTCCTTTGACACAGTCACTTTTTGTTGACTTCAACTCATTATCCAGGAAGTTTCTCGAGAGACTCCCTTCCAGTACCTTAGAGCTTGCATGCCCTAATGGCAAGTTCTTCGTACTCTACGTTAGGTTCACATCATTGGCTTTTGATCAAGTGATTTCACAGGTGTTCGACTTCTATTCCTCCGTTCACATTCCATGGATTGTGTTGATAATACCCTGAGGACCATTGTGATTATTGGTGGTTTCTCTCATGCTTGTTAACAGTTTACATCATTGACTAGTAATCAAGAGACTTTCTAGCATGTTCGACGTCAACACATATCTTCGAATGTTAGAATTTGTACTTTGATCGGGTCGTGTTGGAGCACAAGACCCTGGACTCAGATCACAAAAGTCTAGGTTGCGAAGTGATGTAACATGGTTATGTTCATATGCATGTCTATTTCAGATGGATGGCTATGACCATACCATGAGTTATCATAAGTGATTATTCTCATTATTAGATGGCTACGACCATACCTTAGTTTCATTATGATCCTCTTTAACGGATGGCTATACCCACACCCAGATCCATTTATCATTCTTTGGATGGCTATGTCCATGCAATGATTCATGTGTCATTTGAAACAGTTCTCAGTTATGTATATGTATATGTACTTGCTTGCAGGTTTTTTTACGGCAAACTACAGTTCTCTGCACTAATTCATTAAGCATTTCATCCCTCACTCTAGTTCGGCCTTCACACTTTAGGGGGCATCTGTTACACAACATTTTGTCATTGTCCCTATACTCCCTATTCCTTGGTCCTGGAGGAACTCTACAGTGAACCCCCCATTGTGTCCCTCTTCATGAAGAAACCCCCATTGTGTCCCTCTTCATGAGAAGATCAATTCCCTTTTGCACCATTTCCCCTGAAACATCTGCTTTTCCCAATTTACAAGACCGATGCTAATGACCCTTGTCTTCCCCGCACCGATGTACAGAGATTAACATTATCCCTATTGACGATCGGAGCGACTAAGCTCTGTTTTAGTCGCGTCAGTCCTATTATGGAATTTTTTTTAGATAAAGAGCCGAAGCTTCTAGCTCTAAAAGCTTCGTAACAGAAGTCTGGTAAATGGTTTGGCTAGATGGGGTTGAGGATGTTAGTTTGGGCTCCTTTCCCCTATAATGATGGAAATACCTTAAGGGATAAGACCTTCTCCCATGAGAAGAGGATCCGTCTCCCATCCATTCATCTTATATAAGCCTCCCTTATTCCCAAGCAAAAGCTAGTGTTAATGTTGGTGTGCTAGTGCTATTCTGGTTTGGAGTAAAATAGCATGCTATTCATAGTTGTAACTATCTAGTTGTGTGAGGGAGAAGTGTGATTTTGTTTGGAGTGAAGCCTAAAGGGAACATCCCTAAAACTATTCTTGATTGAGGCCATCATGGAATGCTAGCAGAAGTGTGTGTGAACCTGCTCTTGTCAAAAGGGAACGACAACGTCAAGACAATGGTTATAATCTCTCTTTGATTCATTATATATGCAACTATTGGTTGATTTCCTACATGTTTTGTCATCTTACATCTCCATGGCTTAATGTTTTTTGACTTGTTAAGTAGGTTGAATTACAATTTGTTTATTATCACGGTTGTTGTTTGTTGTTGTTTACTTGTTTCATGTGCTTGAAGAAGTAAGCGAGAGATAGCTGGAGCGAGCAAGCAAGGACATCATCAAACGGGATAAGCATACTAAGACGTAGGCCCTCTTAATTGGTTCTAACATACGGAAATCTTCCATAGAATGTATCTATTGTGGCTAGACCCATCATCAGATTAGAGTAATTTGTTTGTTTCCACACTTATAATTTTACTTCACCACAAGAACACATAAACACAATGAGGATTCATCACCACCCTCCTATACTAGAGATATTCACAAGGCACAATTGGACATTGGGTTTCTTTGAAAAATGGAGGGGATATGATGATGAAGTAACCAAAGATTTGCAGTGAGCTTCAACATGGAGATCCAGAGGTCAAAGAAGCTCATCCAAAACTTAGTAGCGGCATTAGGATCATCAACATCGCCATCCAAAACTTTCACATCAACATCAACATCAACTCAGCTACACCATGCAGGTCTCTCCAACAACCATCAAGTAGGTACAGGTATGTAATATTCTTGAACTCTTCTCTTGATCATATTATAGTTAGAAATTTGTTGTCAATGCATAGGAGATGAGGTTTTATAAGCTAAGGATGGGTCAACAGTCTTAGCTACCTTCAACTAGCTAATTGAAACTCACTCCTTCTCTCATGCAATGTTGAAAAGTCAAATTATGAAGGGTGATGATTTCAAGGAATGAGGACAACAATTAAAAGAAGAAATTTTTGCAAAGGCCAAGTCACCACAACACTCCAAGCCCTCCATCCACTTCATATTCACTATATATTCATCGTTCATCCATCCCATTTCATTCTTGAAAGAAAAAAACAAATAGAGAATCCTCTCCATTTTCACAAACCTACACTACTCCCTTTGAGCCCTAGCATCATCATCCAATCCCCCTTCATCATTTCTCATCACTCTCATACAGTTAGAAGAGCCTGAAAGAGGAGGAATGACTACTACAGGAAGGCAAAATATTGCTACAAGAAGGAAGAAATGAACAAATTATGTTAACCCCCAAGATGGTAGAGCTTAAGAGAGACCTAATCAAAACAAAGAACTCCAAGTTCATTAAGCAGTCATCTAGGACACAAGACAGAAGAAGAAGGCAAGCTAATGGTCTCAAGAAAGAATAATTTTTCTTTGCACAAATATGTTTCTGGGCTTGTCCTTATAGAAGTTACAGCCAAAATTCTTAGTGCACAAGAGAGAGCCACCAGGGCCATGGATGATGCACAATGAGATCACTAAGTTGCTCAGAGGATGAGCAACACTTTCAGTAGGGAGGTATGATGGACCTCTAAATTAGAAATAAATTAAGGCCCATGCCTCTGAATTAAAACATAAATTAAGACCTATGACCATCCTTCAGCACATTAAACCTCTCTTTCTGCATTAGATAATTTATTTTTAACTTTAATATATTCATTAGGAAGGTTTATGAATAATTGGATATTTGTGCCCAATATTATTTATTTTTGTGGCATATTATGAGAATATTGGGCAGATTATGAAGATTTGGAGGAGGAGATAATTTAGGGACCTTTTCCCTACTACAGGAGGATCAATAATAAATTATAAATCAGCAAGATATTATGTAATTATGGAACAGATTGTGGAACTCCAATGACTGAGAAAATCAAGGAATGTGTTCCCTACCATTTAATGCAGATTCCTAGTATTGGGGACCATATCCACTAATCAAGTGATGGTGGGGAAAACTTCCTCCATTCATGGGGAGCGATTCCTAATAATTTTTTATAAGTACCGAGTCGAATCTTCCTCTAGATATAGATTTCTATTAGTGTTATTGTGGAGAGAGCTTGTATTTTGCAGCGCCATTGTATTTTCTTGCAGGGATGTAATTATATTGATGAAAATAATGAAGATTGGTGTCATGTTTAGCTTCTAAATCTTGTTATCCTCCATAGATCTCTAATTTTCCTTGGGATTGGCCATCCTAGAAGCCTTGGAGCCCTTTTGTATCATTTTATTTTCTTTTTTTTCACTTCTTATTGACATGCATCTCTTGTTTTTATTTCTTTCTATTTCTGCATTTAGTATTAATGATTTCTTGTCGTAGGATTGAGTTAAATGATTGATGTAAGTTATTTTCTAGGATCACAAACATTATTTCATCTTTGGAAAAGATTTGGAATTTCATAGTAATCATTGAGATGCTTGGATTAGTCTTCTTATTCCCAAATCTAGATTGTTTGACCTCCTTTTTATCAAAGTACAGTAAATTTCAGCTATTTTTTAGAGCATGCTAAAAAGCCTCAATCGAGTTGGTTCCACTTGGATTAAATCATAAAAAAATTCTATTTAATAAAAAAAAATAACCCCATTGCATATGCACTTGATTTGGTTAGGAATGTTTTAGATTTACTAGCTCACTAGTTCTCGAATTTCTAGATTTTCGACTAGTAATGTTTTTCTATTTTTTAGCATGGGTTAACAAAGGTATTTTTAAGATATTCCACTTGGAATGGGGACCTAAGACATCCTAGTCAATAAAAAAAAATTTCCCATCCAATTTGGATTTGATTTTCTTGGTCATTCGATGAATTATAGTAAATATGTATATCCTATAGTAAATCACTGTAGCATCCTGTAGGAAAGCCTGTTTTGAGCCCAAATTGAGAAAAATCATCATTGAAGCTGGGATTAGGCCACTAATTGACCTCCATGCCATCAAGACCATTTTAACCCTCTTGTTCCACACTTAGGTTAGAATTTTTCTAGTTTTCAAGAGTAGGATTCACTTTCCATTTCTTCTATCTTTAGACTTACATTATATCTCATCAATGTTTTATATCATTCTGCAAGTTTTTCCCATGCATGAAATATGCAGCTAGCTCATGAAATTAAATTTTCCTTAGTTAATTGAAATCCTTCTTGTTTACATGATTGATGCATAAATGACAATGGTTGATGCAGTGTGGGAGTTTCAACAGTACATAGAGATTTCATGATCAACAACCTCATCCCAAATTCATCCACCCATAGTCCTCACATTTTTTCACTAAAGCCTCACCAATTTCATCATTTCACAAGGAAACTTCTCCAAGATGTTTGAGCAAATAAAACCATCTCCCAACATTGCTTTTGAGTTCTGAAGTGGTCCTAGGCACTCCCTTGCCTCATTCCATCCACTAACCACCTTCCCTAAGCTTTCCATCACCTTCAACATCCATCCTTTTTCTCTCAGCTGTATCCTGTAGGTTTTCAGGGGATCCTGTAGGTTTTTAGGACATCTTGTAGGAAATCCTGTAGCATCCTGTAGGAAATATTATTTTGAGGATGAATTGAGGAAAAATCCTCTACAAAGCTAGCAAAGGGTCCCTACTTGTCTCCTAAGCCTTCTGACCATTCACCATCATCTCTAAGCCACCTGCCACATCACCAAAAGAGATTAGCTTTCACACTCTCACATGAAAAAAGATAAAAAGAAAAATAGATTTATTTATTCATTTACATGCACAGTAGTAGAAGGCTTGATGGTTTGAATCTGCATGCTTAGTGCAGTAGGATTGCATACGTGTTAACTTAGCATTCTTTTGAAGCAATGCTTCTTAGAAGTTAGTTATAAAATGATATCTTTTAACATTTGATTTTAGTCTCTTTCCTTGTACTTTCTTTCTTGAAATAGGTTAAGGTTCCATTTCGAACATTTCATTTTCTGCAATTAAGTTAGGATTTGGCTTCAGTACATGTACTCCATTATATCATGACAACAATAAAAGGACACATTGTATGACGCATATATAGTGCTGATACCTTTTAATTTTGTACAAACCCATGGTTGATAATTAAAGTCAGTAGCCTTGGGAGTTGTAGCATTCTTGTTGCAATATTTAGGCTCATCAAACACATCAAATGGTCTACAATGGTTGCAATTTTTTTTTTTTTTGCATCTTTGTCCACTTTCGCTTCTTGATTCCATCATCCTCTAGTATTAACATGATTCTCATGTAATTATTTGAGAATGAAGGCTAATAATGATCTCATTTCTCAAGCGTAGACCTTCCAAAATGATGCGACATCTTGTCACAAGAAACACCAATAACCTTAAAAAACACTCATGCAAGAATATAACTTGATGACCTCTTCCTTTTGCTTCTTCAAAGAAACAAATGTCAGATCATGTGAACATCACCATGTACTATTACATATTGTTATATAAACCATCGACTTAAATCAAGTTGACAAAACATGCTTCTTCAAACAACTGACTTTCATGTCAAGCAAAATCATGTATGACAACTTGACGATTTACAACAAGAATTCCACATTCTCATGAAACAATTCGTCACATCTCCCTTTCAACTTCGGAGACAAAATTAACTCTTCCAAGTCAATATAACATACATGTAACAATGAATCAACCACACAAGTTGACACCAATGCATGTGCAAATGATCAACATTCTCAAGTTGACAACATACATGTTAACAAAGCAATCAACCAACACAAGTAGAACACTCATGCATGTTCAAGCACAATGAAACTCTAAAAAATTCCACTGTTCACACACACAAACACTCATGCATGTATAAAAATTTTCAACTCTCTCACAAGTACAATCACAAGTACAAGAATCCCATTTGTATGAGTACTTAAAGAGCTGAAATGACCAAATTTTCTAAAACAAAGTGAGTCAACATACTCCACTTTCAAACACATTCCTGGCATAAACATGAAAGTTCAAGAATGCAACATGCATGCATATTTGTAGTTTCAAATTGCCATCTTTGTTGCATCTAATTGAGTCGACATACCTCTACTTTTCCAACATCTTGCTTCATGCAATATGCTGCATACTTTTAGGAGAAAATAAATGCATCCAAATAACAAGGAAATGCATCAATAAGGTAAGATTTTTATCAATTATTAAAAGAAATGCAAGGCCTTAATTGGTTAAGAACTAACCATCTCTTTCCAAACCATTTCAATGATGCTTCTTTCGACTACACTTCATCATGTGTATCATCCTGACCCACATCAATTATGGAATCCTCTTTTCCATTCTTGCCAAAATGTATCTCCACCTTCTTCAAATGTCGTGGATGAATTTTTGGATGCAAAGTCCAACACTTGCCTACAAGATGACCCTGCTTATGGAAATGAGTGCAAAATAATTGCATCTTCTTTTCAACATGGTTTCCATTATCCACTAGACCTTTGGATTTCTGTCTCTTTTGTTTTGAATGTTTCCTATGTATGGTTATCATCTTCCAACACCTCAAAACAATATGGTTATTCAAACCACAAAAGGAACATGTAATTTCTTTCCAAATCTTATGTGAAGATTTACTGTGTCTATCATAATTAAAAGAAACTTGATTAAAGGCAGATTTATACCTTTCATATTCACCTTTTTTGCCTTCTTGAAGAGGTTAATTTGATGAGGTAGTGGCTCTCTTTGGAATACCAACAATGGTTTGAATGACCTTAGATATTTTAACATCCTCTTGTTTTCAATTTACACTAGTTGCATGCTTATGAGCATATTCTTGCAAAGTGGGTATAAAACTTTTCCATTCCTTATGAACATAAACTTCACAAGCTTGAGGTAATGAACATGTAATGAAAGTTCTTCCTGGAACACCTTCACTTGCCTCCTTGGCTTTGGAGCATTCTCCGTCATGTTTTCCATAACCTAGACACAAATACCTAGGCCTTTCCTCAACAATAATTGGCTCAACTATAACTTATGCATGTTTTCCTAACCCTTTACCTTCATAACCCATCTTCATCAATAATTTGGACCTTGTTCCTCTAGCGTGTCTTTCAAAAGCACTAAAACATTCATTTTGAGAGGAAATTGAAGATGAACTTGAATTTAATACCTCATTTTCATGCACATACTTGGCTAAGGTTTCCTTTGCATGATGGAGTTGAATCTCCATCTCATGCATCTTTCAAGAAGCTCTTGCTTCTCCTACTTCATGGCCATCAACTCCTCTTGAAGTATAGTATTCTCCTTCATATCTTCATTCATCTCTGCACCATATCTCTCATGATGATAAGCTCTTGCAACATCTCTAAATTAAAGATTCTTGCTAAGGAAGATGGATTAGAAACATCAGTTGTTGAAGTTTCCATCACACTTGTAATGCATCAAAAATATTCACAAAGCTTCAAAATGTTTCTCAACAAAGAAGCATCTCAAACCATCTCCCTTATTCAACTTACACACCTAAACTTGCACACAATTAAATTCTCCTTGCACAAATACAAAACCAATAGCTAATTTTCTAGCTAACCTTGGCAAACCATTTTAGGGTTAAAATGAGCTAACAATGCTCCGATACCAACTTGATTTGAATGTTGGGCAAACTTGTTAATGCTATGCAAGCTCCCTCGTAAGTATTAAAAATAAATGTGTTTAGGATCGTCTGAAACTAACCAAAATGTGAGGAGTTATGTGTCAAGTATTGAGTATCTTTTATGAGAAATTTATGAGGTTAATTAGTTGTTTAAAAAACATATACAACAAGTAAATTGCAGAGAAGTAAAACACAACAACTCATAACACAAAGCTAATAAAGGAGTTCACCCCTACTAGGCTACATCTCCTTAAACCTACTTCAATGGATAGGCCCTCTTTGGATTAATGGTCAATTATGTGATTAAATGCACCTGCAGTGCTCCAATGGCTTTGCAACCTACTCCATTAGATTCAGAAGACCTAGAAACCCCAAAAATGACTATCCAAGCTCTGCAATTGGACTTTAGCTGATCTAGGCTTAAACTTCAACGTAGAAAAATCACATACAAAAGTTCCTTTTTGCCTCTGCAATTTATTCCATTTTGTTCATAGCATCAAAATCATCTAGGAATGACTCTCTTAGCCAAAATTGGTCTTATTTAGAAAAAGTTATGGTCTCTTGAGTTTTCCCTAGAAAAACTCCACCAAATATGGATAAACTCCACTTAACCCCACCAAAAATGGAGCAGTGCCTGATTTGTCAAACCTACTAAAACTGCCACTAAGTTAATCCCACAATTAATTAAGGGATAAGCATGGTTTAAATAATGTTAATCTCCACTTAGCACATTAAGCTAACTTCTAGCAATTAAGGTTGGAGTGTTCACATGCTGGTGATTACCCCAATGGGTAGGCTTCCCTGATAGTTACGGTATCTACTAGTGGTTAACGTTGCCGCATTCACATATTTGCGGTTAAGGTTAGTGCCCATCTCCCAAACTCATCAACATTAACATTTAAATATTAACACAAATGTTTATGGTTAAGTGATATGGTTGTGGCATAGCAGTAAACCTTGGGGCTTGTGTGGGCAAGGTCATGGCTTCAACTCCAATTTCCTACCAAATAACATTTCTTGCTACACCATCAACTTTTTATGCCCTTGGCAAGGGAAACGTGGTGGCCTCCAGGCTTGCCACACGTCCTCTTCTCATTGGTCCTCCAACGACCAATAAAAAACAACCAATGCATCAAATCATTGACCATTCATAAAATGCCACTTAGAGTGACCTCACTAGCTATGGACCCAACATTGACCTACATATTCACCTACCACGTCAGTAGTATAGACAGATGACTGGGCAATCACTATATCTTTTTTTTTGCAAAATTCTTTTGTTTGGCAAAGCAGACAAAAGTCTCTATCTTTCTCATACGGACTCCGTTTTGAGTGAAACAAGTTGCGTTGGGATCGTATCACTAAGATGGGCATGGTCGTTTAGGTTTTGAACACTTCTATTTTGAGAAAAAAATTTCCCCTAATCCAGATTTTGATCAAACAATTAAGATCCCAGGTCTATTACAACCTTTATCCATTCCAAGCCAACCTTTGGGAGGAGGTTTCAATGGATTTTACAATAGGTTTACCCAAGTTGGAAGGAAAGAGTGTCATCATGGTGGTAGTTGATAGACTTACCAAGTATGCACACTTTTGTGCATCATCTCATCCATTTAAAGCCATTACGGTTTTTACCACATTTATGGAAACAATTCAAAAGCTACATGAAAACACAAAGATTATTGTAAGCAGCAGAGATCCCATTTTCACTGGAAAATTTTGGACACAATTATTTTCTTGCCTTGGTACTCAGTTAGCTCATAACTCATTTTATCTTCCTCAATCTGATGGGCAAATAGAGATGGTAAACAAATGTTTGGAAGGATATATTCATTTCTTTATATCTGATAAATAGACACAATGGGTCAAATGGTTTCCTATGGCTGAATGGTGGTATAACATTCCCTTCCATACTGCAGGAAAAATGACCCCATTTATGGCACTTTATGGATATCATCCATCGTCCATCTGTTAGGCCCCTATACTACTAATGTAACCCCTTATTGTTTTTTTCACTTACTGGTTCACGGATACCTGGGTCAGTGGGTAGCCTCTACGTCCAGGGTTTTTTGACACTGAGTGGACACCACCCGAAGGGCATCAACACCCCTCGGCCTATTTACTGACCTAACCCCAAGAGCTTTCGAGATTCAACCCTGTGACCTCCCATTGGCGAGGCACTTGATTTGACCGATTGAGCTAACTCTTGGGGCTATAACCCCTTATTGTTATTAGTACAACCCCCTTATTATATTGTTGTACCCATTTAGTCCCTATATTGTTATTATTGTGCCCCATAGAAGCCCACTATTGTTATTATTGTGCCCTTACATTATTATTGTTATGTCGGCTCTAATTATATTATGAACCCTTAGACTTATATATATAGAGAGGAGGTCTTGTCATTTTTATCATCCAAGAATTATTCATTTGTGAAATGTAAAGGAGGTTGCCCCTCAAAGAGGCTGAGTTATAAGGCATTCATCTATGTTTTCTATCTTTTTGTGAGTTGGTTTCATAACATTTGGTATCAGAGCTTTGGATTCTAGGGTTTCACTACTCCAAACAGGTCATCATGGAATTTTTGCTATAACTTGTTTTATGCAATGTTTCAGAAGTTACAACAAAAACCCATTTGAGAAAAAATCATTCTGAACTCTGGGTCCTTACTTTAGATCTTGTCTCACTGCATTTGTGGAGATATGATCTGAAGAAGTTAGGGTTTTTGTAGACTCCTGAATTACATTCTAAATAGGTGACCTGGGTAAAATCATCATAACTGTCTCTCTGAGAATCAGATTGAAATTTTGTAAGAAGTTACACAAAGAGGATAGACTGTAATTTCCTATGTATATTTTTTTCATCCGAAGGTCAAAACAGTGACACGTGGCACTTCATAAAAGTTCACTCTTCTGAAAATATATATAATCAGGTCATCTTGGGAGATTGTGCATAACTCTTTTTTGGAGAATCCAATTTCGAGCACACTAGCGACATTAGAAGCAGGATGGAGAGGGCTACTATAGGTCGTGATTTTAGAACTAGAAGATTTGAAATTACAGAGTTATAGTCATTTCCAGATCAAGCACCTAAAATCAAGAAAAGGTGATATGAGGAAGTTTCATGGCAAGGATCCAGTAAATTAGATACTACAGATGGAGCAATATTTTGATCTACATGAGGTGCAACTGCTACCAAAGGTACATATTGCATCTTCATATTTATAACTAGGTCAATTTTTATGGTATAAAGGGCTTCGTTCTCGTAAACCACTTGTTACGTTGACAATTTTAATGGAGGAAATGATAGCACATTATGAGGATATAAAGAGAAACACCTTCTTTAGCCAATTGATAAATCTCAAACAGAGGTGTTCAATGGAAGAGCACATTGAGGAGTTTCAAAAATTGAATAAAAGGGTAAATGATATTCCAGAGAAGCAAAGGATTCATGTCTTCATAGGTATTTTAAAGGATAACATTCAAAATGAGGTCCATCTTTGGGAACCTGATTCATTGGAGAAGGCTTTTAGGTGGGCAGGAAAAATTGAAAGTGAAATTATGGAAACAAGAAATCCCACCACTCACGACTATAATTATGGAAGTTTTTTTTCTCCTAGCCTTCCACAACCTACAAGGTTTACACCACAAAAGTTGGAAGAAAAAGGAGAAAAAGGGCTTTGTTACAATTGTGATAGCAAATGCACTAAACATCGTAAGTGTCCTGAGAATAAATTATTTTACATATATTATGAAGAGGAGGAAGAAAAGGATCACGAAACATCAAAAGAAGAGGATATACACCAAGAACCAACCCCAGAGAAAGAAGAAATGAATCCGGCTATATCTTGTAAAGTATTGGCAAGAATTACCACTCAAACTCTCAAGATAGAAGGACATATCAAGAATAAAAAGGTTCAAGAAGTGAAAGATCACATCAAGAAATAAGAAATGAATCCAACCATATATTGTAATGCAATGGCCAGAATTACCACTCCTCAAACTATCAAGATAGAAGGACATATCAAGAAGAAAAATGTTTAAGAAGTGAAAGATCACATCGAGCATCAAGAAATGAATCCGACCATATCTTGTAAAGCATTGGAAGAAATTACCACTCCTCAAATTCTCAAGATAGAAGGACATTTCAAGAAGAAAAAGGTTCAAGCAGTGAAAGATCACATTGACTCCTACTTTTAAAAGATAATGCCACTTTGGTGTAGAATCGAATGAAACAACAGGTAGATCAACATTGCAGTGAAGTTTTTTTTTATATATGTGATTGGGTATTTTTACGACTACATCTCAAGCAAGCTATTTATGAGAGGGAAATGTTGGCAATACTACATCCACTTAAGAAACGATGACCTTACCTCATGGGAAGACACTTCAAGGTAAAAATGGATCATGATAGTCTTAAATACTTTTTAGAACAAATATTATCTTTAGAAGAACAGAAGAAATGGATCACAAATATGTTGGGTTATGACTTTGACATCATCTATAGAAAAGGGAAGAAAAATTTTGTTGAAGATGCACTCTCAAGAAAGGACGAGGATGTGGAAGCATTGTTTTGTGTTATTTCTATTATCCAACTATATTGGATAAACGAAGCAATGGATGAATGGAAGAAGGACAAAGAAGTGTGGCCACTCATTCAAAAGTTTTAGAAGATCCCAATTCAAACAATATTGCCAGAACTTGAAGAGGAAGGAAAAATCATATTGGAACCTGGAGCAATCACAGAAACAAGAACGTGATAGCTATGAAATTGATCAATTTTAGAGTATCTCATCAAGTGGAAGAACTTACCCACTGAACATTCCACATGGGAGGAGAAGAATTCTATACAGAAGCATCAAGAACTATTCAAGTGTTGAGGACAACACTTTTTGAAGGAGAGAGGCATGTTAGGCCCCTATACTACTAGTGTAACCCCTTATTGTTATTAGTACAACCACCTTATTATATTATTGTACCCATGTAGTCCCCATATTGTTATTATTGTGCCCCATGGAAGCCCACTATTGTTATTATTGTGCCCTTACATTATTATTGTTATGTTGGCTCTCATTATATTATGACCCCTTAGACTATATAGAAAGGAGGTCTTGTCATTTGTATCATCCAAGAATTATTCATTTATGTAATGTAAAGGGGGTTGCCCCTTTGAAGAGGCTGATTTATAAGGCGTTCATCTATCTTTTCTATCTTTTTGTGAGTTGGTTTCATAACACCATCACATCATATTTAGGAGAAAATTCTAAGGCTAAAGTAGTGGAAGATCACATCAAGCATCAAAAACAAGTTCTCCAACACTTAAAGGATAACCTCACTTTGGCACATAATAGAATGAAACAACAGGCAGATCAACATCATAGTGAAATAAGTTTTGATGTAGGTGACTAGGTATTTCTACAACTACAACCATATAAACAAATGTCCCTCAAGTAAGCTGATAAGGATAATAAATTATCACCAAAGTATTATGGCTCGTACAAGGTGTTGCAAAAGATTGATACTATGGCATACAAATTGGAGCTTCTTGCAGCTTCGCAAGTGCACCCAATTTTCCATGTTTCATGCTTAAAGAAGGTTATAGGCGAAAATCTCCCAATTCAAACAATATTGCCAGAACTTGAAGAGGAAGGAAAACACATATTTGAACTTGAAGCAGTCACAGAAATAAGAAATCAATAGCTACGAAATCGATCAATTTCGGAGTATCTCATCAAGTGGAAGAACTTACCCGCTAAATATTCCACATGGGAGGATGATAATTTTATACATAAGCATCTAGAACTATTCAAGCGTTGAGGAAAACACTTTCTTAAAGGAGAGTGACATGTTAGGTCCCTATAATACTAGTAATTCTCCCATTACTATTGTCATTGTATCCCTTATTGTTATTGTTATGCCCCTATTGTCCCCATATTGTTATTATTGTGCCCAATAGAAGCCCACTATTGTAATTGTTGTGCCCTTATATTATTATTGTTATGTCAACTTTGATTATATTGTTACCCCTTAGACTCCTATATATAGAAAGGAGGTTTTGTCATTTATCATCATCTAAGAATTATTTGTTTGTGTAATGTAAAGGAGGTTTCCCGCTCGAAGACACTAATTTTGAAGTTGTTGATCTATCTTTTCTTCTATTTTGTGAGCTAGTTGCATAACAATAAAGCTCTAAAAGATATTTCTAGTGGTTTATGGAAGTTTGCAAATGACCTTATGGATCTTAAGTTATTGCCAAGAAAAGGTATCAAGTCCCAAATTCAAAGTTTATAGGTAAATTTATGGTGATGGTCTTGGTTGAAGTTATTTTTTTCATTTGGAAAAACTCAGTAGAGTAGTTGGTGCAAGAGAAATCATTAACATTGAGGAAGTACAGTGATGGATGTGTGCCACATGTCTCAATTAACCCATCCGAGAAATTATGTAGGGTCATGCCCACCTAAGGGTTAAACAACAATAGGGTTCTATAATGGGAAGTATTTCCCAAACTTTCAATAAAGTTAATTGACGACCCAAGTTAAAATCCGCCCCCCCCTCCCCAACACTTCTTTTCCACAAAAACACATAAGGGTAGGTCCTCAAAACCATCGATGATATTCATCCTAGTCAGAAGTTAGGAGCAACAAAGTAAGGTTTGAACCCCTATCCTTGACCACGTGGGACCTAGTCAGGTTTTCAAGTATGTCTTTCAAACTAGTCCAAAGTTAGGAGTAGTAGATAAGGTTCGACCCGTGATATATGACCATCTATTTGTTCCAGCATATTTAAATTTTATAAAGAGAAAAAATGAAAAACCAAGGCATGTGACCCCTCTTTAGTTGTACAAGCTAACAACATGGACCAACTATAGGATGACACATGGTATATTTTTATTGGTTGAAAAGAGTGATGTGGAGCCATGATGCAAACATAGTGGCATGATGATGTCATCATGACATTAGAAATGGTGTGACACCAATGAGGGTGTGATACGTGGCATGCACATTTAACATTTTTAGGTACCTAATTGGTCTGAAAATGACTAACACATGGCACCACCCAACGAGTGATGTGTGGCACTGTTGCATAGGTGGCATGCACACTATCAAAGAAACATCACCCTGGAAGGGAGACCCTAGAAAATTTGAATGGTGCACAAGCTAATCAAACCTGCGAGAATGATTCAGGACACGCTAGAGTACAACTAGAAAGAAAACTCATCCCATCCACTTGATGATTGGTCTAGGTGCATGGAGGTGGGTCATCATGGGACACATAACGCTAAAAGGAGCGACCTTGCAAGAAAAAAAAATCCACTCATGAAG
Source organism: Pinus taeda (assembly GCA_000404065.3). Classification (NCBI taxonomy): domain Eukaryota; kingdom Viridiplantae; phylum Streptophyta; class Pinopsida; order Pinales; family Pinaceae; genus Pinus; species Pinus taeda. Next base: position 151,270 of record APFE031139999.1, read on the forward strand.
TTTTCTCTGGGGTGACAAAGTGCTGAGACATGCTAGAGAATAGGTGGATACATATGTGGCATACATCATAGGTGAGGTGGTAATATGGACAGAAGGACACGTGGCATGTTTTTTTGGTATTTTCATGGGGCCAAGTGGGTCGAATACGATTGAAACATGTCACCATGCAAGAGAAAACTTGTGGCATAGATGGCACAAGGATGTCTTTAGCAAGATCATGTGGTAGAACCTTGGAGTTTAGGCCAAGGGTCATGTTCGACAAAGTTTTTTTATCTACATTGAAATTCATGCCGAAGGATATGTTGTGTAGTGTTTTTTCAGTGTTCATGAACTTGAGTTCGAAGATAACAATATTTCCTAAAGCCCTGATCTAATTCTACCCCTATCCTAATCGTAGTTTGATCATAGCTCTCGGTCATATGGGTGAATGCTAATGGAAAAATTCTCTAGTAGTTGGCAGATTGCCCAATTTTGAAAAGTTCTGCTAAAACCTATAAAAATTCAAGAATTGTAAATTTGGATAGTTTAACTCATATTTTATTACAAGAAGAGGTTGAAGACTTAAAGAACATCTTTACAAGACTTGAAAAATGTGGTAGATGAGAAAAACTATGAATTCATGTAGGAAAAATAGTTGAGCTTAACTCAAAGTTCAAAAATTAAAAACATCATCTCATTTTTATATAAGAATAATAAAATTTGCAAGAGTAGATGTGAAAAGGAATGAGTGAAGCTGTGTTTAAGAATTGTTGTTGGTGTTTATGGTGGCTTGATCAATGATGAAATATTATTGAACATGATTCTATGGTGTTTGGGTGAGTGATTCAATTGAGTAATTATTTGCTTTATGAAAGGAATTGGCCTTCATGATTTGAGTTTGAAAATGGAATGAAAAATGAACCAAGGACAACAAGAAAGTGGTAGCTTGCAGATCAAGGGTTGTAGCTCCTTCCATTAGTGGATGGTAAATAGTTAGGTGTTAGAGATCCTTTCAGTGGTAGCTGTTAAGCTTGGGGTTTTAGCTCTTTTCAATAGTATTTGATAAACTAGGGAATAGTAGCTTCCTTTTGGTTATATCCGGAGAACTTCATAACAACACATATAAGCTTGCCTTTGTGAAGTAAATTGAAGAAAAGTTTCAAGAATATATGTGTGTTATTTTGTGCTTGCTATATTGATTCTTGCGATGCTCATATGAATTATTGTTGAAGTGTTTATTGTTGTCCTAGTAGTCTTCATTAGTGAAATAAAGTGTTAAAATTTCCACAATATCAATTCACCCCCACTCTCTATATTATCTCGGGTTTTAAAATATTTTAATTCTATTACCCTCCATTGACAAATGAAGGCACTCCTAGGTTGCTTTCTCAAAGATAAATATGAGGACCCTAATGAAATCATTGCATGCCTCAATGAAATTCAAATATTCCAATCCCAACACTACTCCTGCTTGGTCAGTCTTGATGATCGCCTAACGCATATTGAAGTACACCTTTAGTGTTGTTCTAAACCTTTGTCAGGGTCTAGTGCACAAGACGTTAACCTGATGACATCTTTCAATAAATGATGATTGTTCATAAATATTGATTGAAATTTTGATTATGGAATTCTATTTTAATAGTTAGAATTATGGCTTGGATAACTCGCAGCTACAATATTGGTATTTTATCACTAGTTTTAGATAATGTTTTACCAAGCAACTAGCTAGTTCACTATTTATATTTAGGAAGTTTTGATGTAGGATATTTATGACAATATCACTAACCATTGCTGGTTTTGTTTCCCTTGTGGAAAACCTTGACATTGAGATGTAAAAGCTTTAATTTTTATAAGGAAGTGTTTATGTTTCAATAAAATTAATTTAATCACCAAAAAAATGAAAAATAAAAATAAATTATACTTGCAAAATTGCAATTTAACAATCAAATCGAAGTAATATTAATAATTTTATGTTTTTATTTATTAGAATAATATTTTTATTGATAAGTTGCACAAGGAAATGAAACGAGGAGATTTTGTTAATTTGGATATTATTCATTTAAGTTTATTGTTTGTAATTAGTATACGAGTTGATGAAGATTTGAAAAGTTTTTTTTGATGTGATTTAATTTATATCATGATTGTCTAAGTCACCGATGAACTTAACAACATGTATATTAAATTAGAGGGAAAAAATTAAGTTAAAGAAGATATTGGTGACAATGATTACCTTGAAACCAATGGTGATGACAAGTTTACCTTTTGTATTTATAAAGCAATGTAACAACAAGTCGGTGGGAAGCTCAACCCCAAGACGGAATAAAATATATACCCATTGCTAGACCAAATGAAAATGACGGAATAAAATATATACCCATTGCATGCAATATTTCCAAAACTAATGTAAATGAACAAAATCCTTTCCCACTCTCTCACATCCTCTCCTTAAGGATATGGGTTGATCACATCTAACATAATAAAAAATATTTTGAAATAGTTATTGAAATGCCGTAATATGAATGGTTTTTTAGTGAAAGGGCTCCACACCTATACTCCCTTCATTGTAAATTTCAAATATTTCCCTCTCTTTAGCAAAACCTATTTTCTTACGATTCATAAATGGATGTTTATTGGTTTATTTTCCCAAACCTTGTGCAATAACAAAAGTTTGTTTTATATATAACTCTATTATTTTTTTCACTTTTAGTTTTATATATAACACTTAATTTCTTTCTCTAATCTAACTTAAATATTCATACTAGACAAATAACCTAAAAAATGTCGTTAATTTTTTCCTTGAGAAGTGGGAAATCAATAGTGTTAGATGTCCCATGTGCATGGAGTTATTTCTTCAAGTATGTGATGGAAAATCCCCTCACTAAATACTTCTAAGAACCATCCCAATATCCTTCACATTATGAAAGAGAATCATACCACATGTATTGCCTTATTATTTTTCCTTTCTTTCATTTTGACTCTTAGGTTTATCTTGAATTGACTTATATGCTATGATGACCATAATAATTGATTGATGAGATTGGATTTCTTTTATACATTATATAATATGCTATAATTTTTTTTCCTTTACATATCAACACATACTTGAGCAATGATTGATTTCTATACATGGGTATGTATGAGATAATGATTTCTTATTGATGATGAGATGATAAGGATTTGATACATGTAATGTACAATTTTCACTGTCTCTTATATCATTAATGTTACTTGTATTATTGGTCACAATATGATAATGGTTGGTTATATGTGATGACATGATCTTTTCTTTGATGTATTATGAGAAAGAGTTTTACAAGACAAAAGCTATGTAGGATGAAAGATTGGTTTAATAATATATATTGTGGGATTACATATGCATGAAGGATCTTGCTTATATTGTATTATGGGTTAGGGAAAGCATATATAACAAGCACTAATTTTGTAGTAGCTACTCTAGTAGCGCTAGCACTTAATTGGTATACATGGACATGTATAAGAAGATGATTTCTATGTTAACGATGGAACAATGTTTTAGTGGTTAGGAGTAAATAGCCTCTATTTCTACAATATATGATGCATAAGACTATCATGTTTATTTATAATCATAATATTATCACATGTTGCAACTTGAGTTATAGCATGCACTTGTGGCTACCTATCTTATTGATGATGAGATGATAAGAATTTGATACATGTAATATATAATTCACACTTTCTTATATCATTAATCTAACTTGTATTATTCATTTCAAGATGACAATGGTTGGTTATATGTGATGACATGATGTTTTTTTGATGTATTCCCGATAAGATTTTTACAAGACAGAAGCTCCTTGGGCCAAAAGATCAGTTTAATAATATTTCTTATGGGATTCCATATGCATGAAGGATCTTTCATGTGTAGTATTATGGATTACAGAAAGCACAGAGAAAAAGCACTAATTTTATGATAGCTACTCTAGTAGCACTAGTTCTTAATTGGTATACCTGGGCATAGATGAGAAGATTATTCCTATGTTGATGATGGGACAATTCTTAATGTTTAGGAGTAATAGTTTTTATTTCTACAATATATGATGTACAAAGCTACGACGTTTATTTATAATCTTAATATTATCACATTTTACAACTTGAGTTATAGCATGTGTTTGTCACTACCTATCATATTGATGATGACATGACAAGGATTTGATACTAGTACATGTAATGTACAATTTACACTCTGTCTTATATCATTAATCTTACTTGTATTATTGGTCACAAGATGACAATGGTTGGTTATATGTGATGACATGATGTTTTCCTGATGCATTTTGAGCTAGAGTTTTACAAGACGGAATATACTTGGGCCAAAAAATTGGTTTATCTTGTGGGATTCCATATGCATGATAGATGCGTTGTATTATTGGTTGGGGAAAGCATCTACCAGAAACATTGGTTCTATTCCTCTAGTAGGACTATTTCTTAATTGGTATACATGGGCTTTTATGAGAAGATGATTTTTCTATTGATGATGGAACAATTTGTATTAATGTTTAGGAGTAATAGTCTTAGTTATAAAATATATGATGTAGAAGGCTATGATGTTTATTTATAATCTTAATGCCATCACATGTTGCAACTTGAGTTATGTCATGCACTTCCTGATACCTGTCTTATTGATGATGAGATGGTAAGGGTTTGATACATGTAATGTATAATTAACACTTTGTCTTAAATCATTAATGTTACTTGTATTAGTTCTTACAAGAAGACAATGGTTGGTTTTATGTGATGACATGATGTTTTATTGATGTATTGTGAGTAAGAGTTTTACACGACAAAATCTCCCATGGCTAAACGATTGGATTAATAATATACCTTGTTGGATTCCATGTCCATGAAGGATCTTGATTGTGTTGCATCATGGGTTGGGGAGAGCACATATCGTAAGCACTAGTTTTATATTAGCTACTATCAATTCTTTCAAAATTTTGAAGCTAGTGACATTTTTAGATCCTTGGAGTTGTAGAGCCTTTTTAGGTTATGAAATTTAGCAACATCCTTATGGTAATGATTCAAACATTCTATGGTTTTTTATAGCCATAGCATAAATCTACGATGACTGACATTAAAAGACTAGTCTTAAAAGAGGAACTCGTGCCATGAAAATGTATACTTTTAAATGGAAAATAATTCCATAATAAATTACATAAATCAATATCATAGTTAAAATGTGTTTGTGTGAGATAAATTTTATTAAAGAAAAAAATAATAAGTATTTAAGATATATAAAAGTTTAATTCCTACTTGATGATTTCATTGTGATTTATATTTAGAGCATTATTAGAAATATGAGTGCAGAATATGGGTGTATAATTTAATTGACCTCAAACTATTTGCATTTGTAAATCTTAATCCATTGTAAGAAAAGTTGAAAACAAATGAAAAATGATTTAAATGTAAAACAAAGTTACAATATTTTAGATAATTTAAGTCAATGCAGATCCATCTTAACTCCCACTCTACCAAGCACCGAGAGGGGTCAATTTTCTTAAGATGCAAACCTCTTTTAGAGTGCAAAGAAATTTAATTCCTCTCTGCATTTGGTAGATCTAGGACTAAGATGAATCTAGTTTTTAATACATTCATTAAATAAATGTGTGTGAATACATGTGTCTGAGAAATTGCAAAGTACTGAAAACAATAATGCTTATAATTAATTTTAAATAAATTATATGTAAATAAAAAGTAGTAAAACTAAGGTCATGTGTATATTTTATTAAAAAATACTTTAAAAATATAATCATAAAAAAATTACATATACATAATTTTTTTTTTCAATTTTAGCTATTAGTCTTTTATTCCAATCTAGATTGTTTGACCTCCCTTTTTATCAAAAGAATAGTAAATTTCAGCTATTTTTTAGAGCATTCTAACAAGCTTCAATTGAGTTGGTTCCACTTGCATTAAATCATAAAAACATTCTATTTAATAAAAAAAAATTACCCCATTGCATTTGCACTTGATTTGGTTAGGAATCTTTTAGATTTACTAGCTCACTAGTTCTCGAATTTCTAGATTTTCAACTAATAATGTTTTTCTATTTTTTAGCATCGGTTAACAAAAGTCTTTTTGAGTGATTCCACTTGGAATGGGGACTGAAGACATCCTAGTTAATAAAAAAAATTGTCCCATCCAATTTGTATTTGATTTTCTTGGTCATTCAATGAATTATGGTAAATTTGTGTATCATATAGTAAATCACTATAGCATCCTATAGGAAAGCCTGTTTTGAGCTCGAATTGAGAAAAATCATCATCGAAGATGGGATTAGGCCACTAATTGACGTCCATGCCATCAAGACCATTTTAACCCTCTTGCTCCACACTTAGGTCAACATTTTGCTAGTTTTCAAGAGTAGGATTTGATTTCCATTTCTTCTATCTTCAGTCTTACATTAGATCTCATCAATGTTTTATATCATTCTGCAAGTTTTTCCCATGCATGAAATAGGTAGCTAGCTCATGAAATTAAGTTTTCCTTAGTTAATTGAAATCCTTCTTGTTTACGTGATTTATGCATAAATGTCAATGGTTGATGTAGTGCAGGAGTTTTAGTAGTACATAGAGATTTCATGATCAACAACCTCATCCCAACTTCATCCACCCATGGTCCTCACTTTGTTTCACTAAACCCTCACCAATTTCATCATTTCACAAGGAAACTTCTCCAAGATTTTTGAGCAAATCCAACCATCTCCCAAGTTTGGTTTTGAGTTCTGAAGTGGTCCTAGGCACTCCCTTGCCTCATTCCATCCACCAACCACCTTCCCTAAGATTTCCATCACTTTCAACATCCATCATTTTCTCTCGGTTGTATCCTGTAGGTTTTAAGGGAATCCTGTAGGTTTTTAGGACATCTTGTAGGAAATCCTGTAGCATCCTATACGAAATCTTATTTTAAGAGTGAATTGAGGAAAAATCCTCTAGGAAGCTAGAAAAGGCTCCCTACTTGTCTCCCAAGCCCTCTGACCATTCACCATCATCTCCAAGCCACTTGCCACATCACCCAAATAGATTAGCGTTCAAACTCTCACATGAAAAAAGATAAAAAGAAAAACATATTTATTTTATTTGTTTACATGCACAGTAGTAGAAGGTTTGATGGTTTGAATCTACATGCTTAGGGCAGTAGGATTGAATACATGTTAACTTAGCATTCTTTTGAAGCAAATCCTCTTAGCAGTTAGTTATAAAATGATGTCTTTTAACATTTGATTTCAGTCTCTTTCCTTGTACTTTCTTTCTTGCAATAGGTTAAGGTTCCATTTCAAACATTTCATTTTCTGCAATTAGGTTAGGATTTGGCTTCAATGCATGCACTCCATTACATCATGACAACAACGAAAGGACACATTGTATGATGTACATATAGTGCCGATACCTCTTAAGTTTGTATGAACCCAGGGTTGATAATTAAAGTTAGTAGCCTTAGGAGTCACAACATTCTTGTTGCAATACTGAGGCTCATCAAACACATCAAATGGTCTACAATGGCTACCTTTTTTTTGGCATTTTTGTCCACTTTCGCTTCTTGATTCCATCATCCTCCAGTATTAACATGATGCTCATGTAATGATTTGAGAATGAAGGCTAATAATGATCCTATTGCTCAAGCGTAGACCTTCCAAAATCATGCAACATCTTGTCACAAGGAACACCAATAACCTTGAAAAACACTCATGCAAGAATATAACTTGACGAGCTCTTCCTTTTGCTTCTTCAAAGTATCAAATGTCACATCATGTGAACATCGCCATGTACTCGTACATATTGGTGTTTAAACCATCGACTAAGGACAATTTGACAAAACATGCTTCTTCAAACAATTGAGTTTCATGTAAAAAAAATCATGTATGACAACTTGACGATTTACAACAAGAATTCCACATTCTCATGAAGTAGTTCGTCACATCCCATTTTCAACTTTCGAGACAAAATTAACTCTTCCAAGTCGATATAACATACATGTAACAATGAATCAAACACACAAGCCGACACTCATGCATGTGCAAATGATCAACATTCTCAAGTTTACAACATACATGTTAACAAAGCAATCAACCAACACAAGTTGATCACTCATGCATGTTCAAGCACAATGAAACTATAAAAAATTCCACTGTTCACACACACAAACTCTTATGCATGTATAATAATCTTCAATTCTCTCACAAGTACAATCACAAGTACAAGAATCCCATTGGTATGTATGAGTACTTAAACATTTGAAATGACCAAATTTGCTACAACAAGGTGAGTTAACATACTCCACTTCCGAACACCTTCCTGGCATAAACATGCAAGTTCAAGAATACAACATGCATGCATATTTGTAGTTTAAAATTACCATCTTTGTTGCATCTAAGTGAGTAAACATAACTCGCCTTTTCCAACATCTTGCTTCATGCAATATGCTGCATACTTTTAGGAGAAAAGAAATGCATCCAAATAACAAGGAAATGCATCAACAAGGTAAGATTTTCATGAACTATTAAAAGAAATGCAAGGCCTTAATTGGTTAAGAACTAACCATCACATTCCAAACCATTTCAATGGAGCTTCTTTCAACTGCACTTCATCATGTGTATCATCCTAACCCACATCAATTATGGAATCCTCTTTTCCATTCTTGCCAAAATGTATCTCCACCTTCTTCAAATGTCGTGGATGAATTTTTGGATGCAAAGTCCAACACTTGCCTACAACATGACCCTGATTATTGAAATGAGTGCAAAATAATTGCATCTTCTTTTCAACATGGTTTCCATTATCCAATGGACCTTTGGCTTTCTTCCTTTTTTGTTTTGAAAGTTTCCTGTGTATGGCTATCATCTTCCAACACCTTGAAACAATATGGTTATTCAAACCACAAAAGGAACATGTAATTTCTTTACAAATCTTATGTGAAGATTTACCATGTTTATCATAATTAAAAGAAACTTGATTAAAGGCAGATTTATACCTTTCATATTCACCTTTGTTTCCTTCTTGAAGAGGTTAATTTGATGAGGTAGTGACTCTCTTCGGAATACCAACAACGCTTTCAATGACCTTAGATCTTTTAACATCCTCTTGTTTTCCATTTACACTAGTTGCATGCTTTTGAGCATATTCTTGCAAAGTGGGTATAAAACTTTCCCATTCCTCATGAACACAAACTTCACAAGCTTGAGGTAATGAACATGTAATGAAAGTCCTTCTTGGAACACCTCCATGTGCCTCCTTGGCTTTGGAGCATTCTCCATCATGTTTTCCATAACCAATACCCAAATACCTAGGCCTTTCCTCAACAATAATTGGCTCAACTATGCCTTGTGCATGTTTTCCTAACCCTTTACCTTCATAACCCATCTTCATCAATAATTTGGACCTTATTCCTCTAGTGTGTCTTTCAAAAGAACCAAAACATTCATTTTGAGTGGAAATTGAAGATAAACTTGAATTTCATGCACATACTTGGCTAAGGTTTCCTTAGCATCATGGAGTTGAATCTCCATCTCATGCATCATTCAAGAAGCTTTTGCTTCTTCTACTTCATGGCCATCAACTCCTCTTGAAGTATAGCATTCTACTTCCTATCTTCATTCATCTGTTGCACCATATCTCTCATGATGATAAGCTCTTGCAACATCTCTAAATCAAAGAGTCTTGCTAAGGAAGATGGATTAGAAACATCAGTTGTTGAAGCTGCCATCATACTTGTAATGCATAAAAAATCTTTGCAAAGCTTCAAAAGATTTCTCAACAAAGAAGCATATATCAAACCATCTCCCTTATTCAACTTACACACATAAACTTGCACACAGTTAAATTCTCCTTGCACAAATACAAAACCAATAGCTAATTTTCCAACTAACCTTGGCAAACCATCTTAGGGTTAAAATGAGCTAACATTGCTCTAATACCAACTTGATCTAAATGTTGGGAAAACTTGTTAATGCTATGCAAGCTTCCTCATAAGTATTAAAAATAAATGTGTTTAGGATCGTCTCAAATTAACCAAAATGTGAGGAGTTATGTGTCAAGTATTAAGTATCTTTTATGAGAATTTTATGAGGTTAATTAGCTGTTTAAAACACATATACAACTAGTAAATTGCAGAGAAGTAAAACACAACAACTCATAACACAAAGCTGATAAAGGAGTTCACCCCTCGTAGGCTACATCTCCTTAAACCTACTTCAATGGATAGGTCCTCTCTGGATTAATGGTAAATTCTGTGATTACATGCACCTGCAGTGATCCAATGGCTTTGCAACCTGCTCCATTAGATTCAAAAGACCTAGAGACCCCAAAAATGACTATCCAAGCTTTGCAATAGGACTTCAGCTGATCTAGGCTTGACCTCCTCTCTCGGTGACCCTAGGGTTCCTTAAACTTCAACATAGAAAAATCACATACAAAAGTTCCTTTTTTCCTCTGCAACCTATTCCATTTTTTCAAAGCATCAAAATCATATAGGAATGACTCTTTCTGAGCCAAAATTGGTTGAATTTGGAAAAATTTATGGTCTCTTCAGTTTTCCCTAGGAAAACTCCACTTAACCCCACCAAAAATGGAGCAGTGCCTGATTTGTCAGACCTGCTAAAACTTCCACCAAGTTAATACCACAATTAATTAGGGGATAAGCATGGTTTAATTAATGTTAATCTCCACTTAGCGCATTAAGATAACTTCTAGCAATTAAGGTTGGAGCGTTCACATGCTGGAAATTACCCTAGTGGTTAGGCTTCCCTGACAGTTACGGTAACTGCTAGTGGTTAAGGTTGGCATGTTCACATGTTTGCAGTTAAGGTTAGCACCCACCTCCCAAACTCGTCAACATTAACATTTAAATATTAACGTAAATGTTTATGGTTAAGTAATATGGTTGTGGCATAGCGGTGAACCGTGGGGTTTGTGTGGGCAAGGTGGCGGTTTCAACTTCGACGGACTTCCAAATAACATTTTTCACTACACCATCAACTTGTTAGGCCCTTGGGTAGGGACACGTGGTGGCTTCTAGGCTTGCCACACATCCTCTTCTCATTGGTCCTTCGACTACCAACAAAAAACAACCAATGCATAAAATCATTGACCATTCATAAAGCGTCACTTGGAGTGACGTCACTGGATATTGACCAAACTTTGACCTGCATATTCACCTGCCACATCAGTAGTACAGACAGCTGACTGAGCAGTCACTATATTTTTTTTTTGGAAAATGCTTCTTTTGGCAAAGCAGACAAAAGTCTCTATCTTTCTCATACGAGCTCCATTTTGAGTGAAACGAGTTGCATTGGGATCGTATCACTAAGATGGACATGGTCATTCAATTTTTTAGCAATTTTGAGAACTTTTATTTTTGAGCAAATTTTTGCCCCTAATCCAGATTTTGATCAAACAATTTAGATCCCAGGTCTATTACAACCTTTATCAATTCCAAGCCAACATTTGGGAGGACATTTCAATGGATTTTATCATAGGTTTACCCAAGTTGGAAGGAAAAAGTGTCATCATGGTGGTAGTTGATAAACTTACCAAGTATGCACACCTTTGTGCATTATCTCATCCATTTAAAGCCATTACAGTTTCTACCACATTTATGGAAACAATTCAAAAGCTACATGGAAACCCAAAGATTATTGTAAGCAACAAAGATCCCATTTTCACTGGAAATTTTTGGACATAATTATTTTCTTTCATTGGTACTTAGTTAGCTCATAACTCATCTTAGTAGGTTTCCCCTCGAAGATGTTGATTTTGAAGTTGTTGAACTATCTTTTCTTCTATTTTGTGAGCTAGTTGCATAACAATAAAGCTCTGAAAGAGATTTCCAGTGGTTTATGGAATTTTGCAAATGACCTTCTGGATCTTAAGTTATTGCCAAGAAAAGGTATCAAGTTTCAAATTCAAAGGTTATAGGTAAAGTTATGGTGATGGTCTTGGTTGAAGTTATTTTTTTCATTTGGAAAAACTCAGTAGAGTAGATGGTGCAAGAGAAATAATTAAACAATGAGCAAGTAAAGTGATATATGTGTGCCACATGTTTTAATTGAGCCATCCAAGAAATTGTGTAGGGTCATGCTCACCTAAGGGTTAAACAACAATAGGGTTCTATAATGGGAAGTATTTCCCAAAGTTTCAATCAAGTTGATTGACGACCCAAGTTAAAATCCCCCCCACCACCACTTCTTTTCCATAAAAACACATAAGGGGAGGTCCTCAAAACCATCGATGATATTCATCCTAGTTGGAAGATAGGCACAACAACGTAAGGTTTGAACCCCTACCCCCAACCATATGGGACACAATTAGGTTTTGAAGTCTGTCTTTCAAACTAGTCCAAAGTTAGGAGTAGCAAATAAGCTTCGACCTGTGATCTCTAACCATCTATTTGTTACAGCATATTTAAATTTTATAAAGAAAAAAATGAAAAACCAAAGAATGTGACCCCTCTTTAGTTGTACGATTTAACAACATGGACCAACTAGGGGATGACACATGGCATATTTTAATTGGTTGACAAAAGTGATGTGGAGGCATGATGCAAACATAGTGGCATGATGATGTCATCATGGCATTAGAAATGGCGTGACACTAATGAGGGTGTGATATGTGGCATGCACATTTAACATTTTTAGCTACCCAATTGGTCTAAAAATGACTAACACATGGCACCAACCAATGAGTGATGTGTGGCGCCATTGCATAGGTGGCATGCACACTGTCAAAGAAAGATCACCCTGGAAGGGAGACCCTAGAAAACTTGAATGGTGGGCAAGCTAATCAAACCTACGAGAATGGTTTAGGACATGCTAGACTACAACTGGAAAAAATTCATCCCATCCACTTGATGATTGGTCTAGGTACATGGAGGTGGGTCATCATGGGACACATAACACTGAAAGGAGAAACCTTGGAAGAAACAAAAATCCACTCATGAAGTTTTCTCTAGGATGAAAAAGCGTCTAGACACGCTAGAGAATAGGTGGATACATATGTGGCATACATCATAGACGAGGTGGTAATATGGACCAAAGGACACGTGGCATGTTTTTTTGGTATTTTCATGGGGCCAAGTGGGTTGAACATGATTGAAACATGTCACCACGGAGGAGCAACCTTGTGGCACAGATGGCACAAGGATGTCTTTAGCAATATGATGTGGTAAAACCTTGGAGTTTAGGCCAAGGATCATGTTCGATGAAGTTTCTTTTTGTATTTATTTTTGTCAAAAACAAAAAAAAGGGCCTAAGTCAAGACTCCAAGCTAGTTGGAGGAAAATGATAACATATGGAAGGGAACGAAGATTGGCCTCTAACCTTCTTATCTACATTGAAATTCATGCCCAAGGATGTGTTGTGTAGTGTTTTTTCAGTGATAATGAACTTAAGTTGGAAGATAATGAAATTTCCTAAAGCCCAGACCTAATTTTACCCTTAGCATAATCGTAGTTTCGTCATAGCTTTTGGTCGTATGGGTGAATATGCTAATGGAAAAATGCTCCAGTAGTTGGCAGGAAACACTAGGAGTTGAAAATTTTTTAGCAGCACCATGGACAAGATTGGCGGTATAGTTAGTAGTTTTTCCAAATCTGGAGATCGCCCAATTTTGAAAAGTTCTGCTAAATCCTATAAAAATTCAAGAATTGTAAATTTGGATAGTTTAACTCATATTTTATTACACATACAAAAGAGGAGAGGTTGAAGACTTAAAGAACATATTTACAAGACTTGACAAATGTAGTAGATGAGAAAAAATATGAATGCATGTAAGAAAAATATTCGAACTTAACTCAAAGTTCAAAAATTAAAAACATCATCTTATTTTTATATAAGCATAATAAAATTTGCAAGAGTAGATTTGAAAAGGAATGAGTGAAGGTGTGTTTAAGAATTGTTGTTGGTGTTTATGGTGGCTTGATCAATGATGAAATGTTATTGAACGTGATTCTATGGTGTTTGGGATGAGTGATTGAAGTGAGTAATTATTTGTTTTATGAAAGGAAGTGGCCTTCATGATTTGAGTTTCAAAATGGAATGAAAGATGAACCAAGGAGATCAAGCAAGTGGTAGCTTGCAGATCAAGGGTTGTAGCTCCTTCCATTAGTGGATGGTAAATAGTTAGATGTTAGAGATCCTTTCAATGGTAGCTGATAAACTTGGGGTTTTAGCTCTTTTCAATAGTATTTGATAAACTAGGGAGTCGTAGCTTCCTTTTGGTTATATGTAGAGAACTTCATAACAACACGTATAAGCTTACCTTTGTGAAGTAAATTGAAGAAAAGTTTCAAGAATATATGTGTGTTATTTTGTGCTTGTTTTATTGATTCTTGCGATGCTCATATGAATTATTGTTGAAGTGTTTATTGTTGTCCTAGTATTCTTCGTTAGTGAAATAAAGTGTTAAAATTTTGCAATATCAATTCACCCCCGCTCTCAATATTATCCTGGGTTTTAAAATATTTTAATATTATTACCCTCCATTGACAAATGAAGGCACTCCTAGGTTGTTTTCTCAAAGATAAATATGAGGACCCTAATGAAATCATTACATGCCTCAATGAAATTCAAATATTCCAATGCCAACACTACTCTTTCTTGGTCAGTCTTGATGCTCACCAAACACATATTGAAGGACACCTTTAGTGTGGTTCTAAACTTCTGCCAGGGTCTAGTGCACAAGACGTTAACCTGATGACATCTTTCAACAAATGATGATTGTTCATTGGTTGAAATTTTGATTATGGAATTCTATTTTAATAGTTAGAATTATAGCTTGGATAACTGGCAGCTACAATGTTGGTATTTTATCACTAGTTTTAGATAGTGTTTTACCAAGCAACTAGCTAGTTCACTATTTTCAATTAGGAAGTTTTGATGTAGGATATTTATGACAATATCACTAACCATTGTTGGTTTTGTTTCCCTTGTGGAAAACCTTGACATTGAGATGTAAAAGCTTTGATTTTTATAAGGAAATGTTTATGTTTCAATAAAATTAATTTAATCACCAAAAAAATGAAAAATAAAAATAAATTATACTTGCAAAATTGCAATTTAACAATCAAATCGAAGTAATATTAATAATTTTATGTTTTTATTTATTAGAATAATATTTTTATTGATAAGTTGCACAAAGAAATGAAATGAGGAGCTTTTGTTAATTTGGATATTATTCATTTAAGTTTATTGTTTGTAATTAG
Organism: Pinus taeda; assembly: GCA_000404065.3. NCBI lineage: Eukaryota > Viridiplantae > Streptophyta > Pinopsida > Pinales > Pinaceae > Pinus > Pinus taeda. The sequence goes on from APFE031139999.1 coordinate 166,480, forward strand.
TATACGAGTTGATGAAGATTTGAAAAAGTGTTTTAGATGTGATTTCATTTATATCATGATTGTGTAAGTCACCCATGAACTTAACAAGATGTATATGAAATTAGAGGGAAAAAATGAAGTTAAAGAAGATATTGGTGACAATGATTACCTTGAAACCAATGGTGATGAAAAGTTTACCTTTTATATTTATAAAGCAATGTAACAACAAGTGGGTGGAAAGCTCAACCCCAAGAACATGTCCCAGACCAAATGAAAATGATGGAATAACATATATACCCATTGCATGCAATATTTCCAAAACTAATGTAAATGAACAACTTCCTTTCCCACTCTCTTGCATCCTCTCCTGAAGGATATAGGTTGATCACTTCTACCATGATAAAAAATATTTTGAAATAGTTATTGAAACGCAATAATATGAATGGTTGTTTAGTGAAAGGGCTCCACACCTATACTCCCTTCATTGTAAACTTCAAATATTTCCCTCTCTTTAGCAAAACTTATTTTCTTACAACTCATAAATGGATGTTTATTGGTTTATTTTCCCAAACCTTGTGCAATAAGAAAAGCTTTTTTATATATAACTCTATTATTTTTTTCTCTTTTAGTTTTATATGTAACGCTTAATTTCTTTCTCTACTCTAACTTAAATATTCATACTAGACAAATAACCTAAAAAATGGCATTAATTTTTTCCTTGAGAAGTAGGAAATCAATAGTGTTAGATGTCCCATGTGCATGGAGTTATTTCTTCAAGAATGTGATGGAAAATCCCCTCACGAAATACTTCCAAGAACCCTCCCATTATCCTCTTTCACATTATGAAAGAGAATCATACCACATTTATTGCCTTATTATTTTCCCTTTCTTTCATTTTGACTCTTAGGTTTAGCTTGAATTGACTTATATGCTATGATGACCATAATAATTGATTGATGAGATTGGATTTATTTGATACATTATATAACATGCTATAATTGTTTTTCCTTTACATATGAACACATACTTGGGCAATGCTTGATTGCTATACATGGGTATGTATGAGATAATGATTTCTTATTGATGATGAGATGATAAGGATTTGATACATGTAATGTACAATTTGCACTCTCTTATATCATTAATGTTACTTGTATTATTGGTCACAATATGACAATGGTTGGTTATATGTGATGACATGATCTTTTCTTTGATGTGTTATGAGAAAGAGTTTTACAAGACCAAAGCTTCTTGGCCCAAAAGATCAATTTAATAATATTTCTTATGGGATTACATATGCATGAAGGATCTTTCTTGTGTAGTATTATGGGTTACAGAAAGCACATGGAGAAAGCACTAATTTTATCATAGCTACTCTAGTAGCACTATTTCTTAATTGGTATACATGGGCATAGATGAGAAGGTTATTCCTATGTTGATGATGGAACAATTCTTAATGTTTAAGAGTAATAGTATTTATTTCTACAATATATGATGTACAAAGCTACGATGTTTATTTATAATCTTAATATTATCACATTTTGCAACTTGAGTTATAGCATGTGTTTGTCACTACCTATCATATTGATGATGACATGACAAGGATTTTATACTGATACATGTAATGTACAATTTACACTTTGTCTTATATCATTAATCTTAATTGTATTATTGGTCACAAGATGACAATGGTTGGTTATATGTGATGACATGATGTTTTCTTGATGTATTTTGAGCTAGAGTTTTACAAGACAGAATATCCTTGGGCCAAAAAATTGGTTTAGTAATATATCTTGTGGGATTCCATATGCATGATGGATGTGTTGTATTATTGGTTGGGAAAGCATCTATCACAAACATTGGTTCTATTACTCTAGTAGGACTAGTTCTTAATTGGTATACATGGACTTTTACGAGAAGATGATTTTTCTATTGATGATGGAATAATTTGTTTTAATGTTTAGGAGTAATAGTCTTAGTTATAAAATATATGATGTAGAGGGCTATGATGTTTATTTATAATCTTAATGCCATCACATGTTGCAACTTGAGTTATGTCATGCACTTCCTGATACCTGTCTTATTGATGATGAGATGGTAAGGGTTTGGTACATGTAATGTATAATTAACACTTTGTCTTAAATCATTAATGCCACTTGTATTAGTTGTTAGAAGATGACAATGGTTGGTTTTATGTGATGACATGATGTTTTGTTGATGTATTGTGAGTAAGAGTTTTACACGACAAAATCTCCCATGACTAAACGATTGGATTAATAATAGACCTTGTGGGATTCCATGTCCATGAAGGATCTTGATTGTGTTGCATCATGGGTTGGGGAAAGCACATATCACAAGCACTAGTTTTATATTAGCTACTATCAATTCTTTCAAAATTTTGAAGCTAGTGACATTTTTAGATCCTTGGAGTTGTAGAGCCTTTTTAGGTTATGAAATTTAGCAACATCCTTATAGTAATGGTTCAAACATTCTATGGTCTTTTATAGCCATAGCATAAATCTATGATGACTAACCTTAAAGAACTAGTCTTAAAAGAGGGACTCGTGTCATGAAAATGTATACTTTTAAATGAAAAATAATTCTATAATGAATTACATAAATCAATATCATAGTTAAAATGTGCTTATGTGAGACAAATTTTATCAAAGTAAAAAGTAATAAGTAATTAAGATATATAAAAGTTCAATTCCTACTTCATGATTTCATTATGATTTATATTTAGAGCATTATTAGAAATGAGTGTAGAATATGGGTGTATAATTTAATTGACCTCAAACTATTTGCATTTGCAAATCTTAATCCATTGTAAGGAAAGTTGAAAGCAAATGAAAAATAATTTAAATGTAAAACATAGTTACAATATTTTAGATAATTTAAA
>APFE031139999.1:189672-213785 GCA_000404065.3 Pinus taeda
TATATATGAATGTAACATTATGTGACAACATCTCCCTCATGTACTGGGTTGTAGAGCTCCTCTCGGTGCAAAAATGAAAGATAAAATCCATTGAAGGTTTTTTTTCTTTTTTCCCTTTTTTTCTAACAATTACCCCATTATTCTTCTCATATACTCAATTCCTCCCCCTCGCACTCAAAAATGAATTCAAATTAGCTTGATAATTGGTTACATCTTGTGTAATAAGAATTGAATGTGTTGTAATGCCTTTTACTAGGACTAGATGGTTGTAAGGACTAGGAGTTGTCCTATTTGTCTTTGGCATAGAAAGAACTAAAGAAGGGAGGGTCGAAGGGCTCTAGAGATCAAACAAAAACTCCCTTAGGATGTATAGACCTACATTGTCATTTGTCAATGTCGGTGGTCCTAGTCAAGGAATGGAAAGGATAAAAATTATGATTCTTTACTATGCGTGGTGGAGGTTGACATCCACTTTTTGTATTAAATATGGTCCAAAAATTATGCGCTAAATCCTTGAGTTTATTTTTTGCCTCAAGGAATCAAGATCTAGCTCGGGGGAAGCCAACTATTAGAAGTGTTATAGCATAGTTGAGCCTATGATTGGGTGGAGACTGACTCACCATTATTCAGTTCTAGATTGAAAAATATTTGAATCAAGATAAGTATATCTTATGCAAGACTATTTAATTTCTCTTTTCAAAAAAAATTATCATGGTTGTAGTTGTTATACAATTTGGATGTATATTTTCATATGTATTAAATTTTATAATAGCATTGGTTGAAGAAGATAGGATTCCTAAATTATTCTTTAAATAGATCATATTGGAATTTATACTATAAATTTTCTTCTACGAGGTTCCCAAATCTAAAACTTGGATTGAGGGGAAATCTTACTAATCTTATGTTCCTATTTTCAGATCATGGGTCATGAAAGTCTAGGAAATATGATCAGAGGTTGGGATTCCTAAATGCATCTTTAAAAAGTTCATGTTGGTATTTCTTCTATAATTTTATTCTAGGAGGTTTCAAAAACTAAAATTGGACCATAGTGAGGGGAAATCCCGTTAATCATCTGGTCCAACTTTTAGATCTAGGGTCATGATATTTTATGTGATATGATCAAAGGAAGTAAAGCTTCCTAGATGCTCCTAAAATCATGCATAATCTAGGTTTTGTTGAAATTTTTGCTATAAATTTTCTTCTGTGAGGTTACAAAAGTTGAAATTTGGACCATAGCAAGGGAAAATGCCATTGATCATTAGGTACAATTTTCCAATATTAGGTTGTGATATTTTAGGAGATATGATATTAAGAAGTCGAGATTCTTGGATGCTCTTAAAATCATGCATCAAATAGGTCATGATGGAAATTTTTCTATAACTTTTCACCTGGGAGGTTCATGTGGCTAACTTGGACCATAGTGGGGGAACTCTCACTTATCATGTATTTCAGTTTTAAACTTGGATTGTTATAAGCTAGGAGAAATGCACTAATGAAGTTGCCATATTAGTTTGCATGCAGAGTTTTTGAAGAAATGCCTAAATGGTTTAAAGATTCATTACATACAAACTATTTGATGAAATGCCCCAGTGAAAATGTTGTTTTGTGGATGGGGATAGTATTATTGTATGTTAGCATGTTTAATTATAGTATTGTTGTAGCTAATCTATGCCTATTTGGATGCAAATAATTTGAAGGAATGTGTTAAAGGTGTTTTATTATAAATTTCATACAAATTATTGATAAGCTTCCTCAAAGACAAAAACCAAAAGTTGCATGATTCAATGGTATATTATAGTTAGTATGTTACAAGTAGATTTAGAGCAATGTTTCTTATTTGATTTTACGCAAATGTTTTGACAAAATTCCTAAAAAAAATACTACTTAATTGGTTGTATACAAAGTATTTGAAGAAAGGTTTACATGTGAAGTGTTTGACAAAATGTATGAGATATGAAACTCTACAGGGTTAACATTTAGAACTGATATTGGATGGGCTTGATTATAGGAAATGATTTAATTTTTAAACTAATATCTATGCATACATGTGTACTTATGTGAAATTATTTTGTTCTACATATGAATACATTAAGGTTACCTGAAGACTGAATTGAGTTTCATGTAGAAAGATAAACATGCAGGACGTTGGCTAGACTCTATAATGCAAGCCAAGATAATTGCAAATGTTTATAGCCGAGTGATGCAACCATAACTGTGAGGGGGAATCTATTAACTTATCTCTTGCTAGTTTTAATAATTTTTTGAATTTTATGAGAAGTTATGTGTTAATGAATAATAACATAGGCATGATAAAAATCCAAGAGATGAAATAGTTCAAAGATGATGTCCATCAAATAAATATTAAATAATGATATGATAGATGCATGAAGATATGATAGGTGCATACAATAATGGATGTGCATGCATAAATACTTAGAGTAGCTTACTTTCACAAAATTATTGAGATGACTTATAGTGGTTAATGGTGAACTATTGGGTGTGGAGCCTGATTATCTTCCTGATTGTTCAAAGTTCTTTTGTTTTTCAACCGTGATTGGATCCCATTGCCTAACGAGCAGGGGTGTGGGGTGGCTAGTAAGTTCATAGTTAATCTGGGCCATTCATTCAAAGAAATATATTACGGTAGAGGTTATGTTAATTTTGGTATTTTTTCCCTAGAAGGTAACCCTAATTTTATATGAGGAAATTGTATTGTTGTTATGTATTAGTTATGTGTGAATAAAAGAGGAGAGACTGTGTGAGAGCAAAGAGGAAATTATAGAAGATTTTCTATAGGTTTTATCTCTTCATTTTGTTAAATGATATAAAAGGAAGAACTGGTTGTTTCTTCGTGGATGTAACCCGAATTGGGTGATCCACATATATCTATGTCTCTCTTGTTTTATGCTTGTATGTGTTCTCTTTTCTGCAATATTTTATATGTTCCATTACTATATTATTTAATTTCTAACAATTAGTATTAGATCTGAAGGTCTATTTGGATGAGAAACTCACCAGAAAGAAGGCTTCCTAGTTCGAGTGGGAGTAATAGTGGAAGACGTTAGCTTTAGGGTTGATAAATTCAACGACCAAAACTACCAACTATGGAAGAATGAAAATGGACGATTATTTGTATAAAAAATATCTTTACCTACCATTCAGCAGAAAATAAAAGAAGTTGAGAAGTATGATGAATGAAGAATGAGAGATTCTTGATAGAAAGGAACTAGGAACAATACAAATGTGCCTAGTAGTGTCGATGGCTTTCAACACTTCAAAGGAAATGACAACAGAGAGTCTAATGAAAACATTGGCCAAACTATATGAAAAATTATAGTGTCAAACAAGGTATTTCTTATGAATATGTTGGAAGGTGGGTCTATTGTTGATCATTTAAATGAATTTAACATGGTTACTAGTCAGTTAAATTTTGTAGGGATAAATTTTGATGATGAAGTTAGTGCTCTATTATTTCTATGCTCATTTTCATAAAGTTGGAATGTCTTATTCATGGGCATTAGTAATTATGTCTATGAATCTAGTACTTTAAAGTTTGATGATGTTGTTGGTGCTATCCTTAGTGAGGAAATGCGATGAAAAATCTTAGGTGAGACAATAGGTAATGCTTTGACTACAGAGACTAGGGGAAGAAAGTTAAAGAGTCAAAAGGGCCCAAGGCATCACATTAAGTCAAGGAAATGAAGATCCAAATCGATATCAAGGATAGTGTGTTGGAAATGTGGAAAGAAAGGACACCTCAAGAAAAACTATAAATCTCGAAAGGGAAAAGAAGCAGATGGATAGCAAGTGAATAATCATGAAGCGAATGTAATGGGTGATGTGTTTCAAGATGTGTATATTCTTTCATTCGAAAATATTGTTGATGTTTGGGTGGTAGATTCAGGGGTTTTGTTCCATCCTACACCTAATAGGAAACATTTCCATGAATATGTTCAAGGATATTTTGGACAAGTTTGTCTGGGTGATGATAAACACTATAAAATCATTGGAATGGGTAAGCTTTTTAGAAAACAATAGAATGGGAACCAACAACTATTAGAGGTGAGGTATGTTCCAGATCTGAAGAAAAATATAATTTCAATAGGGCATTTGGGAAGTGACATTCGTGCAACTACATTTATAGACAAAACCTTGAAGGTCACTAAATGAGCCTTGGTAATAGGAAAAGGAGAAAAGGTTGGTACGTTGTATTTATACAATGGTATTTCTATTTTTTCTAATGCTTTAACCTCCAAATGAGAAAACATGACGTTGTGGCATCATAGGCTTGGGCACATGAGTGAGAAGGGGATTCATATTCTTCACTTAAGAAATTTGTTGCGAGGTTTGAAGCATGTTGATTTAGATTTATGTGAGAATTGTGTTTACAGAAAACATAAGAGAGTCAAATTTCTCAGAGTTGGGAAAGAAAAGAAGAGTGAGAAATTAGAGCTTGTGAATACAAATGTATGGGGACCTTCTCAGGTATCATCTCTTGGTGTCTCTCGCTATTATGTTACTTTTATTGATGATGCAACTAGGAAAACTTGGTTATATTTTATTCGAAATAAATCTTATGTCTTTGATACTTTTAAGAAATGGAAAGATTTGGTTGAGAATGAGACAGGAAATAAGTTGAACTGTATCAGATTAGATAATGGAGGTGAATATTATAGTAAGGATTTTGATAATTATTATTCAGAGCATTGAATTTGTTGAGGGAAGACAGTTCCAAGAACACCACAAGAAAATTTTATGTCAGAAATGATGAATAGGGAAATCATGGAGCATGTAAGATGCATGATATTGCATGCAAAATTTCCCTTACAATTTTGGGCAGATGTTGTAGATATTGTTGTTGTTAGAAAAATATTATATATGACAGAGAAATGCAATACATATAATATGCGGAAAAACACAAACACATAAAACCAGAGAGACACAGATATATGTGTCTCACCCAGTTTGGGCTATGTCCACCCCGAACAGCCAGTCCTTCCTTTCTATTATCCAGCAAAATGAAGAGACACAACCTACAATAGATCTGCTGTGATATCCTTTGTTTTCTCTCATAGCCTCACCTTTTTCTCTCTTGCTCTGAGAATACACATATATCCCACAGCCTCAATACAATACTCTCATACAAAGAGACGGGTTGCCTTCTAGGGTAAAAAACTCTAAACTAAACATAAATTCGACCATCAGATCATCCACCTAATGAACGACCTAGATTTACTAGAAATTACTATACTTTTACAAGGCAATTTTACATATGTTTTTAGCTTTGGGGGCGCTACCCCTGAAACCCCTGCCAAGGGACTGCTGGACCCCGGACCCCCCATCCAAGGGGGATGCCCTACCCAAACCCCCACGGGGGGGACAAGCCCCCCCCGCACCCCTCCGCATGGAGGGGTGTACAATCTTCCTGGGGTATACATATGGCTGAAACAAAGACCTCTAAATTAGGATGATAATCATGCTCCACACCCAACAGTTGTTTACCTAATAAATAAATGACCTTCAAGTTCCTTGAATGGTGGTATTATAGTATAGTCATGGATAGGTAAAAAGGTAAACTACTTATTTCCAAATAATTTCGGTTGTGAAACATTTTTCCACATTAATTAATAAAACGAAACAAATGTCGAGGAAAAATAAAAGAAGTGTAATTTCATTGGATATGGAGTTAATGATTTTTCTTATCACTTGTATAATTATGAGAACCATAAAATCATGAGGAATGGAGATGTGGTATTCAATCAAAGGGTTTTTATACAAATATTAGTTGCAAGGAAAGAAATGAGAAAATGAAAACACGAACTGCATAGTGCTTGATGAGATCATAGGAAAAGTAAATTTAAAGGTGCAAGGAAATCATAATGATAAAAAATAGAAACAAAAAAATAACAACAGGCACCTCAAACTCTTGCCAGTGTTGTTAGAAGATCTACAAAGTTAAGTAGACCCCCTAGATGATTTTCTCCTTCATTATATTATGTATTGTTGATTGATTCTAGTGAACCAGAAGGACATGAAGAAGAAATGAAGGTAGAAACCATGAAGAAGTGGAAGAAATCCATGAAAGAAGAGATGGAATCACCAGGGTAGGAGCACCACAGGGTATGTGTTTACTATAGGTGGAACAATGGTCAGTTGGGTTTCAAAATTGCAAAACATTGTTGCACTATCAACAACAGAAGAAGAGTATGTTGCTACTACAAAGACTAGTAAAGAAATGATTTGGTTACAAAGTTTTATGGATGAGTTGGCCAAGAAGCAGGAAATGAGCAGGTTATACAATGATAGCCAAAGTGTCATTCATCTTGCAAAGAAATTCACATTTCATTCCAAGACAAAACATATACATCTTAGGTGCCATTTCATATGGTTAGTTATGGAAGATGGACAATTGAAGCTAGAAAAGATACACACTAGCTAAAATCTTGCAGATATGCTAACAAAGGTGGTAACGAGGGAGAAATGAGTTTTTTATCAGTTTCAATTAGTCTTCAAGTATGATGGTTAATATGAGAAACAACCAAGTCCAAGTGGAGGCATTTTCCAGCAAGTGAAGTAGTGATGGAGTTGATATAATCAGTGTCTAAGTGCGAGATTTTTGACTGTTTATCCTGATTATCTTCCTGATTGTTAAGATGTTTTTTGTTTCAACCACGATTGAATCCCAGTCCCTGAAAAGTGGGTGTGGGGGGGATTGGAATTTCGTAGCCAATTTAGGTTGTTCATTAGGAGGAAGATCTGATGGTAGAGGTTATGTTAGTTAATGGGTTTCTTCCCTAGAAGGAAAATCTCCATTTATATGAGGGAATTGTATTGCAACTATGTATTATTCTATGTGCGAATAGAAGAGGAGAGATTGTGTGTGACAATGAAGACGAAATTACAATTAATTTGTTGTAGGTTGTATCTATTCATATAGTTGGATAATATAAAAGGAAGGACTAATTGTATCTCCGTGGACCTAGCCCAAATTTGGTGAACCACGTATATCTATGTCTCTCTTGTTTTATGCTTTCATGTGTTTGTTTTTCTGCAATATTTTATATTTTCCATTGCTATATTATTTAATTTCTAACATGAACATGTAACCAGTAACAAGTTGACAACATGATAGGGAAACCAATGAAGGTGTTTCATGTAGTCTTATGGAATCAAGGTTATGGAAGATATGGTGTTGATGAGATAATGGTACAAGTGGAACCTATGCATGTTGATATGCATGTTGTGACATTGTTGTGATTACACTTCTCCTTGGGTTTCCTTATGGAAGGCTAGAGCTCTAGAGGGAGGAGAGTAGGGATAAGTCTTTATGTGTGGGTTCTTGAGAGTAGCTATATTATTGAAGGAAGACTCAACTATAATAAGCCATAGGGCTCTGAGACATCACTGGATAAACCAAGTTGGAGATCCTAGAAAGACAGTGGCACAACTTGAGGGAATTTTGTGATCATAGAAGGTGGTTCACTACCTTAGTTTGAGTGGGTTAATGTGGGGGATGTAATACTCTTGGTTGGAGGTTGTTGGGGTTGGTACCTTGACCTTGTTCATGTTCAATATTGGTTATGTATCATACTTGTCTCTTGGTAAGTCAATGTCTTTGTCAAGTCATTACCCCACCTAAGAATGACTCACTATTGAACAAAATAGGAGCAATAGAGCCCATGGATAAGAGAAAACAAGAGGCTTGATTCTAATGAACGGTTTTTTCTTGAGATAAGTGTTCTAAGGATTATTGATTATGAATTTGGAATTTTATGCACACTTAAACTATTGCTTGAATGACTGACTAAGTGCATGATATGAGTATATGTTTATGATATTGCATGAAACAATGATCATGTTCTAAGGAAATTGCATTGATATAATGTGTGTTGAGACAATTGATATGCACAAGAGTGCAAGGGGGAGGGACATTATAGATATTACAGTGAAGAAATTATGTTTTTGATCCTGTTAATAATTTGAGAAAATTGATTTCTTTGTTTAGTAAAATCATTATCTTTATTCATGTGATGAAATTCATGATGAGCTTGGAAGCCTATCCTGCAAAGTTGCATTAAAGGGTATATGTGCATAAAAAATTATTCAAGGAGAGATTGAATGGGTCAATATGAACCAGATGGATAGTGAATTTACAACGATGGAAATGGATTAAAAAGGGAGTTTCCCTTAACTAAAAATTGTTGGTTGATAAATTTTATTTATGAAAATAATATGAATTTGTGGATGGTAAGCAAAAAACACTGGTACTTGCTATGTTTTGAATAATATGGTAAGGTTACCTAATGAATCCATGACACACCTAAATGTTCATATGACAATCGTGCAAGAGATATCTCTTATTGTTAACTATTAAATGAAAGAAAGTAGTGTGCCTATTCTTATGCTTATGAGACTCGTCATGTGAATGATTGAACACCAAAGGCTAAAAATTAGATTTAAAAATAAATGTGCATGAATAGTATGAAATATGTGCAAGTATGGCACATGCATTACAAGATGTATATGCACATGTTTGGGTGCATGATTGAAGGAACTGCTTAAATGTGTAAATTGGATACATATTCCAAATGGCCCTTACAAATAATCATTGAAATTTATGTGTTAGTAGATGAAATGATAGTGTTGTGACTAATATATGAGGATGAGATCATCTTAGAGGTTGTTGAATGTTGAAACATCAAGTATGTTCAGAAGCCAACTAAATTAATTGAAAATATCTTAGCTGAGAATGCATGTGATGGTAGCCAAGTAAGTAGGGAAGTAGCAAAACAAGGTAAAAAGGTAAAGGAATTTGGTAAGAATTCCTTTCAGTTGAATTTAATATCGTTTCTTTTTCAAATTAATGCATGTATTGCATGGATTCCTAAGAAATAGTATGGTTGAGGGATAATATTGTCAGAACAAAAATATTTAGTAAAATCTTAATAATGTGTGTATGCATTTGATTTTCCATGTTGAATAAAGATCAAATGAATGAATAATACACTCATGGAATACAATATGTGCATTAATGCATTAAAATAATGCATAAAATTATGGGATGTATCAAGAGAATGTAGGGACTATAATTGTGTTCATGAGTCCATGAGAATTGGCCCAATAGTTTCTAAGCTTGAGACAAGTGATTCTATCATGTAATGTGGAGTTTGTTGGTAAGGAACACATAACTGAAGGATTGATTTTTCCTAGTTAATGTGAAAATTGTATGGAATTATCGATAAATGAAACGAGGTTTGTCATTAATACCTAGTGGGTTATGGAAAAGGAAAGAAGTCTTGAATGCATAAAGATTGTTATAATCTTTGTGATGCATCCATGACTTACTATGGCATGATTTGGTCATGACACTCATATTATGAATCACGACAGTACATAATTTTGGTGCATTAAGTGCATTCATATTTGTATGATACAATCAATTGATTGATTGGATTTCATGAAAAGAAATATCTTCTAATAATTTTGAGGAATTGTTGACTAGTGGAATGAGTCGCATGAATCCCTCATCTTGCAAAGGAAAGTGGAAGATACTTACTAGTGAATTTAGAGATATGTATATTTCAAGTTTATTCCTTTGGTTGTTGGAATAAGTGTTTGAATGCATTATAGAATGTTTGCAATGATTATGGTGCAAATAAATAATGCAATTATAGCTTCATTTCAATTTAAGTTTAAATTAATTTAAAGTGATTGAATTATTATGTGTATAATAATTTTAGAGATCACTTCATAGGATGCTATAAATATTGCAATTAAAAGATTCCATGTATGAACACTTGCCACTATTTGGTTTATTGAAAGTATATATTGTAGTTGAAATGAACTTTGGTTACGTTAGTGAAGGTTGAGTACTACCATATGCAAGAGTCAAAATAATTTCATATTTATCCAATATCATTCTTATATGAAGCAATTTTGGAAAAGGAAAGAAAAAGAAAAAATATTTGATTTAATTATTCTGATTAATCTCATTAAAACTATATGCTTGTGATACATGAGGTGAGGTGATGATGCATCTAGGAACAATATATGATGGTTGTGAAGCTGAAAAGCCTAGGGACAAGGCCATTGTGGTGAGACTAGAATCCTATGATATATATTCATCATCATGAGTTGTGTTAGGAAAAATGTGTTGTACTATTTAGAGGAAGTTAGAGGGACACCTTATGTATAATATTCCATAAGCCTCGAGACTCTTACTATCCAAGGAATGGATTGCATGAGGGACTAGGGAGATAGGGAAAGGGATTCCTGGAGTTGGAAGATGTGTGCCTATAAGGAAGGGGAGACCTTAATGAATTTGTTTCCAAGGATTCATGTACATACTCATTGGGATCATGAATGTGTTGGGTGTGTCCAAGAAAACAATGGGTTGAACTTCTTCCCTATGGAATCCTTGTTGAATTTGGTGTTTTTTTTACTAAGGGTCCCAAAAATACCTTCCTTGCAGTTGGTTGTTTCCTACAAGGAGCGTACAAACAATTGGATGATGTTAGTGCTGAAACAAGAACCAAAAAAGAATTAAATATAATGAAAACAATGCATGAGAAAGATTAAATTAAAACTAAAGTAAAAAAATGAAACAAGCTTAATGAAGAAAAACACATCAACAAAGGTATAGGAACAAGATATTCTTTATTGATTGCTAGCGGTGGAAGAGTTACAAATAAGATATCAAGACACTTGAAGAGAGTTTCTTGAGAAATTGTTCTCAAGAGTTCTCAACAAGGATTTCTCTTCTTCAATCTCCTTTGTAAACTCCTTATCTCTTAAAGAATCAAAGAGAACTCTTAATAGTGGTAGAATCCTCTCAACAATAGAATGTAGGATTGCTTGGGAGCAATTTTTCCAGCATAACAATGCACAAACTTCTTCTTCCTCTTTATCTTCTAACGCATTATATATATAGAATTTGAACTTCTCTTTCACTCTCTTAGATTATCAATGAGAAAATGACTTGAGAGAAGGACACGAGGATTCCTTTAGGGGATGAATATCTTAAAATCAACTTGAAATTGGTTGTCCATGGGCAGTACTTGTCAGGGAAACTCAGCTCAAATCATGTGGAGCGGTCCTAGATTTCTAACTAGACTTTGGGTGACCCATGTGGCCATCGAAGGAAAAGTAGCTCGATATTGATTTTTTGTCTTTGGAGCACCCACGAGGATTGATCCTTTTAATTGGAATTTGGAAAAACTTTTCATTGTTTGATTTTCATGATATTTATAGTTGGAAAAGCTTCACCTGTAAATGTTGTTTTCTAACTTTTGAGTGTCATATGAATTATAGAAGTGTGTGTATAGATTTTCCATATTAACAGTTCCCGCGTGTGTATGAGATTAGGAGAAAGTGTATTAGCTAAACTACATCATATTATCTTTGTTTTGACGATGGGTCTGACGTGTTTTTCCAGAGAGAGGAGATTACTATGAAGATGATTGGGGGGGGTCCTTGACTAAAAACTGAAAGAAAACAATGGTTTGAAGAAATGGTGATACAAAAGTGTTTATACAAGGTGATCATGTCCCATGTTGGTTATGATGACTAGGAATAAATTGTTACAAACATATAGGAATGGTCTTATCAATTTAGCAATGAAATGGTTGACATGTTTCTAGCTGAAGAAGAACATTTCTTTCGTTTTTTGGGGCGTCTCTGAAAAACAAGTTGAATAGGCTACCCCAATGCATTTGATATAAGGAACCATTAAAGAAGGTGTGATGGGATGCATGGGTCTTCGACTAAATGAGAGAAATGCAATGGTCACAATGTATGATACTAACCTAACATGAAAACTTATGTTGAAGTCGAATGTCAGGGAGACTAATGACATCAATGGGAAAATAATAGTTCCCACTATGCCACCTGATATTTTCCCTATAAGGTGGGAGTAACCAAGGTATTTCTTCAATTCTGGAAGATGGGTGTTGATTTCAATAGAATGAAGTGAAAATCGCACAAAGTATGGTTTCGAGAAATCCAAATGAAATTGGAACAAACTTTTTCAATAAGATGGGTCCATAGACATGACGGAAAGAGTTGAAAATATATGTGGGATATAGAAAACTTGCTCGATGTTGGATAAATGATGCAAGTGGTGGCAGTCAAAAGAATAGTGTTGAAGTAGATTCCCTTGGAGTATGTAGGACACATAGGGGGGTAAATGTGCATTATGATCATCATGGTATGGTATGAGAAAATGGTAATCAATGGGATATGTATGAGATGGATAAAAAGTGAGCTCCAACCAAGGGTGACTAAGAATGGCCACTAGATAACTGACACAAAACTATGGGTGAGAATCATGTTCCTTTAAAAAATATTTGTACACTTGCCAAAAGAATTTAAAGAATTTAAAATTAGTTTAGGATGTGCAAACACAAAGATGGGTGCCCCAAGAAAATGGTGGCCTACTTGATGATGCAGGTGGGATTCTTACAAAGGGTGGGGCCCCCATTGGTTGGTCTCAATGTGAGGTGAATGAAATATATGTGATGGTACAGATGGTCTACTAAAATATGGATGGAAGTTAGGCCAAGTGTAGAACATTGAGGTGCATTTTTTATGATATGTCAATAATGCTAGCCCAAGACGGGTGATCAAGGAGGATCATAAAAGGACAAATTTTTGAAGTCCTTGAAATTCAATGAAATTTATCTCAAATCGAAGAGCTTGTCATTATGAATCCAATGGTTTGAATGACACCTCAAGTCAACATTGTATGTGAAATTTATTCCCCCACTGAATTTTTTGGGAAACAACGAAATAATTTTGCAGGCAAGACCCACAGGCTACCATGTGGTAGACTAATGTCAACAGTATGGATGTTGATGTCAGTCGTACAAATGTCAATGTTAGGAGGGCAACATGATGATACAGACCAATCAGAAGATGACATGTGGCAGTTGACATCACCATGATGTCAGAAACCTAGTCAGCAACCTTGTCAGACATATGAACAAATCCGATTGTGACATTTGGCACCCAGTCAACAGCCTATCAGTTTTCTTAATGAGGTGACTTTTTCAAATTTACGAAAACCAGTGGTGGCCAAATTGTGCCTATCTAATTTTTCTAATGTCCCCACAAAAATCTAGCGACGGTTGGCATCTTCCTAAGTTAAATTAAAAAAAAAAGACAGGTCAATCGGTTAGCACGTGATCAAACCTGACCAAACTGGCATGGCCATATATATTAAATATATATTATACTTAGCAACTAGCATCGGCCAGATTGCCACAACACCATTCAAAATACATGACAACCAAAACACATCGCACACCAACCTTACACCACCCATCTGCTGGTTTGAACCTAGGTCACCGGGACTCTAGTTTGGTCTCTACCAGTACACCATAGGGGTGGGATTTAGTGTGTATTCGATCCACTAATATTTAAATAGAAATGTTTCCAATGCCAAGGGGGAGGAGTGACCAGTGATGTAAAACCCAACCAAACATTTCCTGCGGAACATAGAGCCAGAATCGTGCCCTACCTGGGAGAGTTGTTTTCAGAATAATTCCTTGGAATCTTGGGCGAATATTCCTATGGAGAATGTTGCAAAGAATCTAAAGATTCCCTAGAGCCCTAGAGGTCACAAACACAAAAGAGGATTGAATTTATAGTCATTTTTCATGATTTTTCACCATGAACACAATGATGCAGTCTGTTTCTTCTAAAAAGGTGATTATTTTTAGGCCATCCCTAAAAGTAGAGGTATAAGGTGCCTTTTTTTAATTGCATGTAATTTTATTTTGCTGAAGATTAATGAAAGAGGCCTCCCCACATTGAGCAGGGCCCAGACATGTAACCCGGACTGGGTGAAATATGCTATGAACTTATATTGTGCCATTTTTTCTCATTGTTGCATATTATTTCCACTTCTTTTATGTGATATGCTTTCATGGTTACATGGACTTTTAGATACAATTTTGTATGAGTCGTTGAAGTGAAAATATCTAGATCAAGTTTGGTATCAGAGTGGGTCTTCTGTTGATTTCAATTGCAGGTGTATGATAACCAAGGAAAAACTCCAAAAAGGTGAATGAAAACTTATGACCTTTGATCTAGAAGTGGGGTGTGCAACACAAAGAAATAAAATGGAAGGTGAATATTCTCGGTTGGAAGAAGAGAGAAATTTTTTCAAGGTCTTCTACACCATGACATAAAAACTTGAAAAAAAGTTTGTAGAGTATGATAAGACAACAATGAAGAAGGAGGAGAAAGAACCAGATGATCATGCCTCAGTAAATCAAGGTGAAGGAGGAGAAGATCCTCCTAAATCCTCATCTCCATCTACTAGTGAATGCTCCACATATTCCTTATATTCTCATCATTATAAAAGTATAAAATCTCATAAAAATCCTTTTTTGAAGTTTGATGTCAAGTTTTATTTTTGTGTGTTTAATGGAGAATCTAATGTAGAAAACCTAAATAACTAGATCAGACAAGTCGAAGTATATTGTTTCATACAAGGAATCAAAGAATATGAGACCAAGATCTAGTTAGGATCCCTTCCATTGAGTGGCATTGGTCTCATATTGTGGGAAGGAAAGCTGCAGAAAGGTGGTATGAGTAATCGTAAAATTATTTTTATCTTGGTCTACTTTGTTTCTACTTTAAGAGGACAATTTTACCCATTGGACTACAAACAAGACGCCATGATGGAATGACAACATTTGAAAAAACATATAGATCAAAATTTTTATAATTTTACAAAGGATTTTAGGAAACAAACATTAGCATTGAATGTTCCATTATACTCTCCTGAGATGTTGATGAAATATATTGGCTCTTTGCATAGTTATTTGTGTCACTCATTGTTATTATTTGAACCTAAAATTCTTAATGAAGCTAGTGTGAAGGATGTACATCTTCAAAGAAAGGAGAAGCATGAGCAACATGACCACCCAAAGCAAACAGCAACAGCTAAGAGAAAGAAAGAAAACCCCTCTTTTACTCATTGTGAGAAAGAAGGGCATGATGAGGAGAATTATTGGAAATTTTATCTAGAATTAAGGCCAAAGAGGAATGGCAGAAAAGAGAAGCAGAAGATAGTCACTACCGTGAAATAACATCAATAGTCTGAATCAAAGTATGAGGAGAAGATCGCAGTTGTAGGATGTGAAGGCATTGGATCCATTGAGCTGGGATTTGACTTAGCTGATGAGATGAACATTTTAGCTCTTGGAATTGGGTGATGGGCCTATTAAACTAGGTTCCAATTTAGGCAATGAGACAAGGATTTCAACAGATGTTTTGCCAAGGATGAAAACTACACCAAATACTACATGGCTCCAATAACTCGAAGATATCAACCAAGTAATTCAAGCAGAGAATGTTGAACTAAGGAGACTCCTACAAGAATTAGAGGCGGAGAAAAAAAGGTTACGACATTAATTACAAGCCAAGGAGGAGGCCTTCGAAATTTGCAGCATAAAAGGCCTGAGGTAAAAAGTGATTCTTAAATATCATGTTATTTTTATGATGATGATTTAGCTT
This sequence comes from Pinus taeda, assembly GCA_000404065.3. NCBI lineage: Eukaryota > Viridiplantae > Streptophyta > Pinopsida > Pinales > Pinaceae > Pinus > Pinus taeda. The sequence continues at coordinate 205,195 of APFE031139999.1, forward strand.
CTTTTGAGAAACATACTACAGGAATTGGATCAAAATTGTTGAATAAAATGGGCTATAAAGGAAAGAGCCTTGACATTAATGGCTAGGGAATTTGTTTCGGGTAGAATCACTCTACGGTCTTGGGTTGAGAACCCCAATAGAGCGAAGGCCATATAGCATAAAGAGACACACAAACAGGTGGTCATAATACTTAAATAGTTAAACTTGGTACAGAAGGTCTTACCCATAGGTCCTATGTTTGAAGTCGTTCCCATAGGGTTCAAACCCTCTGCTTCTTCCTTGTGCTTTAAGACCTACAATTCGTTCAAGGAAAATCATATACACCAAAAATAACTGAAAACATGTTCATGATATCAAGGTTAGGTCATATAAGCATGTAAGAAAATAAGCATTAACGTGAGATTTTATGAGGAAATAATGACATAAATTAATGCATAAAACCCATAATCATCAAGAACAAGACATCGCCTCTTTATTAATGTAAGCTAAAGAAAATATGGAATAACTACAACTTGAGTCACCCACCAGCTCCAAGAAAAACCATTCAACAGATCCGTCATGCTGAGGCCTCAACAATCCTCCTCCATAAGTATACACAAGGATGTCATGAAGGGATGATGTACATTTCAAGAAGGAAACAGGGGCTTCCTATGACTTAGGAGTGCAGAAGGCACAAGGATTTCTTCAAAATTGATCAGGGATGTAATAAACTATAATATCAATATCTAATATTTTCTCCTCCCTTAGGCCTTCCCATGGACATGTATTTATACTTCTCCAAATTAGTTTTTTTAGTTGGGAAACAGTTGGGACATGGGCTATAGTAGGTGGGTATCAGATCAAACCGTAAAGCCCACTCGAGTTAAGGGATATTATATATTTTTTAATGTTTTAACACATATATGCAAGTTGGGTATAGGCTAACCTGTACGTAAACACGCTTTCGATAGGGAAAAATTGTGTATGGGATTTAAAACATTGTTTTTTTATAAAATGGACCAAGTCTGGTAGGGAAGGGTTGCCCTAGGCCATATCAGAGAGCAGCAAATCTACCAAGGGTGGTAAATGGTGCTATAATAGATTCCCCCTAATATATTAGGTCAAAAGGGGTACACGATGGCCAAAATGTATTAAGTGTATAGAAAGTATCATGCCAGGACCTGAGAGGAGTTCACAAGATTTCTTCCTGCCAAGCCAGTGGAAGAGATTAGAAAGAAAGTTGTTGTCGAAGGTGGTCATACCCATTCTCAGAGATAATAAAGAATGTCTGCATATCAAATACAAAATCGAACCCAATATATATACAAGTATAAAAGAACTGAAAATACATAGTGGATCATCCTATCATATCCATAGAAGTACATGTCATAATATCACATATAAAGAACCAATCAATGATGCTGAAGTAGAAAGCTGATCACTGAAGTCATAAAGCTGATCCGAAAAGTACCAAGTCAAATAGTGGAACATATAGAGTGTTGTTGTGATGAGCTGCAACATATAAGGTAGATGGTGTCCCTAGCAGAAATAGGAGGAACTAGCAAGCGAACCAACAAATGTTGATGCAAACCCGAGGTCTTCACCGACCACCATGGTACATTTCTACACAATGGGAATAAATGATATGAAGTCGACCATGTGAGAAATCGTTTGGTTATTGGTCATTGATGTATACTATTAACAAGCACGAGACTACTCATCAATAATGATGATGAGAACCAAGGTACCCAGTACAATCTAATGAGTACGAATAAATGATATAAAGTCAAACACTTGGAAGAATCTATCAATCAGGAGACAATGATGTATTCCCATTATTGATAGTGAAGGAATCTTCCACTGATGACTACAAACCCTAAGGTATTTCCAAATGGACTGTATACCTTGTTCCCAGAGCAATGAGTTGAAGTCGATGGGAAAAGATCTCATGGAAGGAAGGCATTAAGAAATCCTTCATCAATATAGCATGAGTGTAACCTACAGGCCAATAATGTGGAAGGATTCGGACGATGTTGGGAACGTGCTCCCCCAAGGATAGTTTTGGGGCTAAAATCCCATGTTTTGGGACAATTTTGTAATAAAGTTGTAAAGTCTCCACATTTTGTGGTCATGGAGCACGAAGGTGTCAAGAGTCATAAATGGTTGTCCACCCTTATTTTGTAAAGTGTAGAGTCTGTTGTAAAGATCCACCCATGGTTTGCGGACCATGGGATTGTATAAAAAGGAGCTAACAAAGTAAGCTCTAAGAAGTTAGAAGTAAGAATGGATAGCAAAGAATAGGAGTTATGGGAGACAAGTCTAAGTATTTCAGGTCTTAGCATAGGTAGAGGCTCTGCAGCTGAGTTCATAAAGGCCTAGGGTGGAAGTTTGCAGCTGAGTGCGCAGACCCCTGCAGCTGTGTGCACATGGTGGATAGAGTTTGTATTAATCAGAAGATATCAATAAAGAGAATTATTCTACAAATTCATTGTATTTATTTCTTGTTAATGCATTTGATTATATTACATTCTGCGTTTAATTTACAATGTTCATGTCATGCGCGAATATATGTGACTGTATTGGTTAATTGAACAAGTAAGATTATCTATTTACACGGCGCTAACTGTGGATGATTAGTAAGATAAGTAAAACACTTAAGATAACTTGGAAACCTATGCAACACGTTGTCATAGCAGCGTGGAAGTACCTGGATTGCGAGTTAAGGTTGTGAGAAGGTCAATCAAACACGTTTTTAGAGGTACCGAAGGGTATAATAAAGGGGTAGACTAACAGAGCCCTAGGGCTTAGCGACCTACGTGAAAGTAGGAACAGAGAGTATAAAATGACATCACAACCATCTCAGGGTGTGGAAACTTGGTTCCAGCATCCCCCCATACTGCTTCGAGTGAGACTTCGGTCTATACTCTACGGGCTGATGCCGAAAGGATCGGTAGTGTAGGGATTTGTTTGGCTAACTAACATTGAACCTAGATCTAGCCCCACAAATCCAAAAAATGGTTCCATTGCTGGGACTGTAATCTGCATGAGAGATGTGTGATGTCATATCACTGGAATCCAACTAAGAAAGAGGTTGAAGACTGGTTGGATAGGAAGATCCACGAATTCGCGGCACAGGAGAATAGAAATCAGTAGCTGACAAAGGAACATTGGCTGGATAGGTACCTACATACAGAAACCAACGATATCTTTTTTTGTTCCTTTCCAGCTGAGTTATATGAGTGGATCATGAAGCTAGTAGATAGCTAAGGAAGGTGGAGACTTGATGGTCCTATTGTTTGGACCCCAGAGTTAGTACAGAGATTGGAAGCCTCTTAGGATAAGATCACTCATGCTATCGGTCATTGGCTCAATCACATTATAGGAGTATTGACTAAATTCGCGGTCGATACCTCTATTAGTTACAGCGAGGTGGAGTGATGCATTTGAAAAGGTCCACGAGGTAAGTATTTGAAGTCTTTAAATGCCTGGATTAAGATGTTATTGTGTGAAAAATGGGTTATGAAGCTACCTTGATGTTCGGAGCTACGCAAAGTGGAAAGAATTACAGAAATGAAGGAAGAAAGGTTCCTCAATATAGCCCATTGACTTCACCTCCGTTGGGTGATGAAGAGGGAGTAGTGTAAGATTCTCTGCGAAGTGCAGTTCAGTCCATAAAACAGGGATTCCTGCAACTTCCACCTCCACCTACACCACCTCCAACTTCACCACCATCACCTACGACTTTTCCCACACCACCACCACCTCCACCACAGTTCAACATGGAAAATTCATTGAAGCTGGCTTGGGAAATGAGGATCTAGACCAGTTATAGTTTGTCATGAAAGCTATATGGGAAGCTCATGGCGTCACTGATGATCACATGAAGAAGTCAACATTGGTTAGTGTTTTGAAGGTTCACGCGCTAACTTGGTACATCAAGTGCTCTAATGATAACCCAAACGCTGGGTTGGAAGAGATCCAGACCGCACTAAATAAAGAGTTCAGTAGGCTTAAATCCAAGGCATAATCAATTGTGGGGTTCAAAGAAATCGCGATGAAACCTAGTGAGACACCTTGGGAATTGGATCAGGGATTGAAGTGTAAAATATACGAAAATAATATGAACTTAATAGATGGACAGCACTACGAATGGTTCGTGGCTTCACTCCTACCACACCTAAGGGTTGCACTATCATAACAGAAGACTACGACTAAGGCAGAGGCCTTGGATATTTCCACAAGACTGCATGAAACACCGATGCAAGATCTAAATCTAGGGGTTCAGTAGATCCATGCGCAGTTGCAAAATCTTTGCCTTGAAATGCAAAGTTTGAAGCAGGATAGAACAGTTTGAATGGAGGTGCACGAAGAAATATGGTTCCTAAAATGTAAAGGTCAGGGGCATGATAAAGACCACTCAGTCTTTGTGAACTATATTGCAGGAGGAGGACAGATGCCTTTGAGGCCAGAAGCCCAAGCAGGACCGAGCGTGGGGCCTGCGTTGTCGTGCACTATATGTCAGGTAGTAGGGAAACATATAACTCATAATTTCCATTTGCTGCAGAAGTTTATACAAACACCGCAACAACCATTCTGTAACTTCTGTAGGTCGATAGGCCATGATGAGCACAACTGCCGAAATTATGAATTGATGATGGGTAGAACACTTGCCTATAGAGTTTAGGCATAAACGCGGCCCCCTGACCAAAGTGTTGGGATGGTGTGAATAGGCTTTCATGAGCATGAACGAGGCCAACGCGAAGGAGGACCTGGTAGAGGTTATGGATAGCTAATTTGCTACAACTATGGAGGAGCAAGACATTATGCACATGAATGCACTAACCCAACGCATCCGTTGTGTAAATATTGTACTCATTTTGACCATGAGATGGAGGACTGTCCTACACTTATAGCAATAATACGCGACAAAGGTGCGTTGCCACCATGGCCGATTCAGAACATATAGATGATGAGGTCTGATCCTCGCAAAGAGGATCTGAATGTGAATATAGTGCTCTGAAGTGGAATTGCAATGGGTGATGATAAGGGGAAACAACCTAAACACAACACATGGGTTCGCAAAGCTCGACAAAGGAGGCTGAATTTGATTTGGAGCACGCACGTGAAAAGTTCATGGAAGCAAAAAAGAGCTTCACTGAGGCCTCTACCTCAAGGAGAATGAATAAGCCTGATTAGGAAATGGACCCTTCTATGCTTACGACATTTCTAGAAACCTTCATGAAGCTTCTGCGCAATAGCAAGGCTATGAAGGGGTTACAAGAGATTATAAATAGACGCGTCAAAAACACTCTGGGTGAACCTCGCATTGTACGGAAGATTGGTAAGCATAAAGCAAGAACAAGTCATGAGATGAGACTGACCACACAGATAGGAGAATATCAAATGGATAAGGTTATTTTGGATCTGGGGTCAGACACGAACGTTTTACCAAAGCATACTTGGGAGTAGATGGGAAGATCTGTGTTGCAGTGGTCTCTGATTTAGTTAAGAATGGAAAATTAGCAAAATACCATTCTCATGGGACGACTGCAAGGAGTAACTATAGATATTGAAGGCGTGAGCACATTGGCTGACTTTGAAGTGAGAGAAATTATGGATGACAGCAACCGCTACCTTGTTCTCCTTGGCATTGATTGAGCTACTTACATGAATGGGGTAATCAACCTAAAGAAGTGAAAGATGATATTCGAAAAGAAATTGCTTCATGTAATAGTACCCCTAGATCTTGCTGAAGGATCTCACTATACTAAACCAATCTGCGATTATGAGAGCGTGTTATGAAACAAACTTACAGAAAGATAGAAAATATAGATGAACACCTTAGAAATAAGCCTCTTCGAGGGGGCAACCTCCTTTACATTACACAAATGAGCAATTCTTAGATGATTCAAATGACAAAACCTCCTTTCTATATATAGGATTCTACGGGGTCACAATATAACCAAGACAACCTAACAATAATAATATAAAGGCACAAAAATAACAATAGAGGGATTTTATGGGGCACAATAATAACAATAAGGGATACAACGACAATAGTAATGGGGGGATCACTAACACTATAGGGACCTAACATGTCCCTCTCCTTCAAAAATGTGTTGTCCTCAATGCTTGAGTAGTTCTGGATGCTTTTGTATAAAATTCTCATCCTCCCATGTGGAATCTTCAATGGGTAAGTTCTTCCACTTGATTAGATACTCTAAAATTGATCTATTTCGTAGCTGTCAAGTTCTTGTTTCTTTGATTGCTTCAGGTTCCAATATGATTTTTCCTTCCTCATCAAGTTCTGGCAATATTTTCTGAACTGGAAGCTTGTCACCTATAACCTTCTTTAAGCATGAAACATGGAAACTAGGTGCACTCAAGAAGCTACAAGAAGCTCCAATTTGTATGCCATAGTACCTATATTTTGCAACACCTTGTACGGACCATAGTACTTTCGTGATAATTTGTCATCCTTATTAGCTTGCTTGAGGGACATTTGTTTATATGGCTATATCCATAGGAATACCCAATCACCTACATCAAAACTTCTTTCTTTGCGATGTTGATCTGCCTGCTGTTTCATTCTATTCCGTGCCAAGGTGAGGTTATCCTTTAAGAGTTGGAGAAATTGTTGTTGATGCTCGATGTGATCTTCCACTGCTTGAACCTTAGAATTTTCTCTTAAATATGATGTGATGGATGGTGGATGATATCCATAAAGTGCCATAAATGGGGTCATTTTTGTTGCAGTATGGAAGGAAGTGTTATACCACCATTCAGCCATAGGCAACCATTTAACCCATTGTGTTTGTTTATCAGATCCAAAGCAACAAAGATATCCTTCCAAACATTTGTTTACTACCTCAATTTTCCCATCAGATTGAGGATGATAAGATGAGCTATGAGCTATGAGCTAACTGAGTACCAAGACAAGAAAATAATTTTTTCCAAAACTTTCCAGTGAAAATGGGATCTCTGTCACTTACAATAATATTTGGGTTTCCATGTAGCTTTTGAATTGTTTCCATAAATGTAGTAAAAACTGTACTCGCTTTAAATGGATGAGATAATGCACAAAAGTGTGCATACTTGGTAAGTCTATCCACTACCACCATGATAACACTCTTTCCTTCGAACTTGGGTGAACCTATGATAAAATCCATTGAAACCTCCTCCCAATGTTGGCTTGGAATGGATAAAGGTTGTAATAGTCCCGGAGTCTTAATTTTTTCAACTTTATTTTGTTGGCAAACAAAACATTCCACCACAATCTTTTGAATATTCAATTTAAGGCCATCCCAAAAAAAATCCTTCTTAACCCTCTGGTAGGTTTTTAGAAATCATGAGTGCCCTCCTAAGGGAGAGGTGTGCAATTCCCTAAGAATCTTTTGTTTGAGTTGGGAATTCTTACATAGGTATACTCGATCCTTGTACCATAACGAATAATTTTTCCAGATAAATGTATCAGATGTACTGGGATCTTGTTGTATATTTTGAATGAGTTCCCATACTTCCTCTTCATTATTCCATTCATCCCTTGCTTCATTTATCTAATCTAGTTGGATAATAGAAATAGCGCAAATAAATGCTTCCACATCCTCATCCTTTCTTGAGAGTGCATCTGCAACAACATTTTGCTTCCCTTTTTTATAGATGATTTCAAAGTCATAAACCAACATCTTTGTGACCCATTTTTGTTGATCTTCTAAAGATAATATTTGTTCTAAAAAGTATTTAAGACTATCATGATCTATTTTTACCTTGAAGTGTCTTCCCATTAGGAAGGGTCGCCATTTCTTAAGTGCATGTAGTAATGCCAACATTTCCTTCTCATAAATAGCTTTGTGTAAATACTTTCCTTTGATTGGACGAATTTCAAAAGTAATGGGTCTTTCTTCTAGCTTTAAAATAGCACCGATTCCATTTCCTGAGGCATCACATTCCACAGTAAAGGATTTTGTGAAGTCCGATGTAGCTAAGGCTGGTGCTTGGCACATTGCATCTTTAAGATGTTCAAAGGCCTTTGTTGCTTCTGGAGTCCATGAAAATGCATATTTCTTCAATAATGTTGTTAGAGGTGCTACTATTCTCCTAAAATTCTTAACAAACTTGCGATAATACCCACTCAACCCGAGAAATACCCGTAGATGCTTTATGGATGTGGGGATTTTCCATTCCTTAATGGTTTTAATTTTGCTAGGGTCTACCTTAATACCTTCATGAGATACAATATGACCCAGATATTCCACCTCTTGTACCCCAAAGAAATATTTGGGGATTTTTGCATATAATTGTTCCTCCTCCAATAGTTTGACCACCATGTCAACATGTTGGACATGATCCTTCCAAGACATGTTGTAGATTAGTATATCATCAAAAAATACTAACACAAATTTTCTAAGCAAGGTTTTGTAAATGGTACCTTGAAATGTAGAAGGTGCATTAGTAAGGCCAAAAGGGATGACCAAACATTCATAATGACCCTCATGAGTTCTAAATGTTGTTTTTTGAATTTCTTTAGTCTTCATTCTGATTTGATGATATCCTGAACGAAGATCCAACTTGGTGAAGTAAATTGATCCATGCAATTCATCCAATAATTCATC
>APFE031139999.1:214213-244270 GCA_000404065.3 Pinus taeda
ACACATGCGCCATGATCCATCCTTCTTGTGAACTAATACTATTGGAGCAGAGAAATAACTTTGACTAGGTTGAATTATCCCAGCCTCTAGCATTTCTGCAACCATACGTTCAATTTCACTCTTTTGGGCATAGGGATACTGTACAGCCTGATGTCTGGAGGAACACTTCTTGGAATCAAATGAATAGCATGATCATGATCATGAATAGGTGGGAGACCTTTGGGAGTCTCAAATACCTTGGAATGATTGTCCAGGACTTTTTGGAGATCCAGAGAAATAGTTGATTTCGATGTGGGAACCTCTAGCGAACATAATTGTGCAATTACACCTCGTTGTTCCTTCTTTAGAAGCTTTGTCATACCATTAGAGCTAATTATCTTTACTAGTTTCCCTGCAATACCCCTTAAGTCAACTTCCTTTCCTTCTACAGAAAATTTCATGAAAAGTTCTTGAAAATTAAAAGCTATTGTACTGAAGGATTGTAGCCATTGGACTCCTATTACAACATCAACACCACCCATTGGAATGGAAAGCATTGGGCTATTCAATACACATTCTCCCATGGATAACTTGATATTATGGCACTTTCCAGAGCAATTTATGGTTCCTCCACTTGCAACCATCACCTGACACTCTGGTGTTGGATATAGGAAGCAATTCAATTAGTTTGCTATCTTACAATGAATAAAGTTATGGGTACTTCCCGAATCAATCAACACTATTACCTTTTTCTTCTTGATATGTCCTTCTATCTTGATAGTTTGAGGAGTGGTAATTCTAGTCAATGCATTACAAGATATGGTCGGATTCATTTTTTCTTTATCTAGGGTTTGTTCCTAGAGTATATCCTCTTCTTTTGACATTTCTTGTTCCTTTTCTTCCTCCTCTTTAGAATCTATGTAGAATAATTTCTTCTCAGCACACTTATGGCCTTTAGTGTATTTTCTATCACAACTGTAACAAAGCCTTTTTTCTCTTTTGTATTCCAATTGTTGTGGTGTCAACCTTGTAGGTTGTGGAAGGCTAGGGGCAGCAACACTTCCATCTTTATAGTTGTGAGTGGTAGGTTTCTTGGTTGCCATCATTTTGCTTTCCATTTTTTCTTGCTAACCTGAATGCCTTCTCCAATGAATTAGGTTCCCAAATGCGAACCTCATGTTGGATATTATCCTTTAAAGTCCCTATGAACACATAAATCCTATGCTCCTCTGGAATATCTTTTACCCTTATGTTCAATTTTTGGAAGTCCTCAATGTGCTCCATCATTGAACCCTTTTGTTTGAGATTTTTCAATTGGCTAAAAAAGGTCTTTCTTTTTGTATCCTCATAATGTGCAATCATTGCAATCATTTCTTTCGTAAAAATTGCCCAATTGACAATTTTTTTACGAGAGAAAAGCCATCAATACCATACAAATTGATTTGGTTCCAAATATAAAGTTGCAATATGTACCTTTTGTGTGTTTTGCACATTATGGAGATAGAAAAATTGCTCCATCTGCAGTATCCATGTTCCGGGATCCTTGCCATCAAACTTCCTCATGTCGATTTTTGGATCATGGTGGGTCTTCAATCCAACATTAGAGTCTATGAACATGATTAACATTTATTTTCTTCTCATCATGAATTTCCTTTACTACCCTTTCACCATTAGTGACCATTTCTTGTAGCAACTTATTCAAATTTATCTTCAATTCTTTCATCTTATCATCCATGCCATTCATCTTAGCGTCCATGCCATTCATCTTAGCCTCCATGCCGTCCATCTTAGTTTCCATACCGTCCATCTTAGCTTCCAAGTCATTCATCTTAGCTTCTACACCTTTCTTTAAACCATCCATCTTAGCTTCTACGTATTTCTTTAAACCATCCATCTTATTTTTTGTTACCTTTTGTGCGAGTGAAATTTGTTGCAATTGGTTTCGTAATATTGATATATCATGTTGCATCTCTTCTTCTTCTTCATGAGTCATACTAGAGCTTTCAGGTTGCTTACTAGGTGTTTCCATTTTCTTTCTTTGGAGCATCAATTACCGATAATAATGCTCCACTATGCCCTTTGAATTCCTTCAAACTATTTTTTCAAACCAAGCTTATGCAAAAATTTAAAAAATACACACATTTTTTCACTTGTAGGAGCTCGATATTGAATCTGATGTACCTCTATAATTTTGGATCTCCCAGTTCTAAAATTGTGATCTGCAATAGCCCTTTGTGTCCTCTTTCCAATGCCACCAGTCTGATCAAAATTGGATTCTCCAAGGAAGAGTTATGCCAAATCTCCCACGGTGACCTGATTACAGACTAGTTCAGTAGAGTAAACTTGTACAACGTGCCACGTGTCATTATTTCAATCTTAGTAACTGAAACTGATACACAGAAAACTAGAGGCTGTCCTCTTTCTGAAACTTCTTACGAGATTTCAATATGATGCTCAAAACAAAAAGTTTGACGATTTTCCCTAGGTCACCTATTTGGAATGTAATTTGGGAGTCTGCAAGAGCGCTAACTTCCTCAGATCATATCTCCATAAATATAGCGAGAAAAGCTCTGAAATTTGGACCCAAAGTTCAGAACTATTTCGGTCCAAACGGGGTTTTTTTTTTAGCTTCTGAAACGTCGCAGAATAAATGTTATAGCGAAAATGACACGATGACCTGTTTGGAGTAGCGAAACCCTAGAATCCAATGCTCTGATACCAAATTTTATGAAACCAGCTCACAAAAAGATAGAAAAGATATATCAACGCCTTAGAAATAATCCTCTTTGGGGGGAAACTTCCTTTACATTACACAAATGAACAATTCTTAGATGATTCAAATGACAAAACCTCCTTTCTATATATAGGAGTCTACAGGGTCACAATATAACCAAGCCGACCTAACAATAATATGAAGGCACAAAAATAACAATAGAGGGATTCTATGGGGCACAATAATAACAATATGGGGAAAATAGGGGCACAATAATAATAATAAGGGATACAACGACAATAGTAATGGGGGGATCATTAATATTATAGGGACATAACATAAAGCCATTCATACCATACATGTTGGTCTTATTATAAAAACTTGGATGCTGCATTTACCTTTGTAAGGATGACACTTGGTGTAGATCAAATTGGTGTCCATCTAGAATATCCATGTTATAGGATAATTACCATCAAACTTTCTCATATCGATCTTTGGAATGTAGTATTCCTTGGTGCTAACCTGAAGCCCTGATGATATGGATATTAGATTGAAAAATCATGATTATGGTTCTATAGTTCACTATTTTTGCTCTCCAATTGTGATAAAATACCCATCACATGGGATTGACTCTCAACACCATGCTTCTCCTTGTGTTCATGATTTCCTTAGATCTCCACATCCCATTGAGGGAGATCTTTTAATAAAATGGTTTGTAATCCTTTTATTTCGTCCCCGGTAGATTTTTATATCTTCCTTATTTTCATCTATCTTCTTTTCCATTTCATCCATCTTTCTCAAGAACCTAATAAATCCATATTTTTCAACATAGAACTATCCATCATTAACTTTCTTCTCTAATTGGGAGAACCTAAATTCGAAGTCTTTGCTTTATTTTTAAGTCCTACAGAAGCCTTCATGGGGTTTAATTAGTGCAATATCTTTTGGATCTTTCTTTGGATATATGTGACAAAATAATAATAGTACCCCTATTTATCGCAATTTCCAGTCACCAAATCATGAGGTTTAATTAGTGCAGTATCTTTTGGATCTTTCTTTGGAGATATGTGACAAAATAATAATAATACCCCTCTTTATCACAATTTCCGGTCACCCAAAAAAATGGACCTTCTGATCAAAAGTTATGTTGCTTGTAAGTTATGTACCTTTAAAACTTTAATTTGCAAAATATTGTTGAAAATAGCAACAAGAAATGTTATAAATAGCATTGCTATAAATAACATTTTAGGTACCAGTGTTGGAGATAGCAACAAGGAATGATAAAATAAAAATGCTAAAAATAACATTGCTATAAATAACATTTTGAGATAGATTCCAATTTTAGTTAGTCCTTGAACTAAAATTGAGAATTAAAATTCGAATTTGATCTTAGTAGCTGTTTGTAAAATAATTAATTAATTCATCTTGAGTTAATTAGTTGTAGAAAATCAAACATGAAGTCTACGCGAATACATGCAACAGTTTCCCCTTTGATTGAAGAAGTTATCCCTTGATTAAGGAGATCAGGATGAGTTGTACTTTGTGTTGTAATTAGTTAGCTGACTTAACTGAGTTAAGTCTAGTTAGATTAGTTTCAATAGTTTGAGGAACTGTGTTATGAAACCAGCTTCAAGAAAGATAGAAAAGATAGATCAACGCCTTAGAATTCATCCTCTTCGAGGGGGAAACCTCCTTTACATTACATAAATGAACAATTCTTGGATGATACAAATGACAAAACCTCCTTGCTATATATAGGAGTCTAAGGAGTCACAATATAACCCAACCGACCTAGCAATAATAATATAAAGCCACAAAAATAACAATAGCGGGATTCTATGGGGCACAGTAATAAAAATATGGGGACAATAGGGGCACAACAATGTTAATAAGGGATACAACTACAATAGTAATGGGGTAATCACTAGTATTATAGGGACCTAACATTTCCTCTTCCGTCTTTCAGAACCTCCGCGAAGGTATCTGATTTTCCTTCGCGCACCCCTAAACAATGATTCAGGAACTTACGCGCCTCTTTGACTATGTTATAGTATCATTCCCTAATTATCTTAGTGGTTATTCAAGTTTATCATGAAATTATGATTACCTTCGCGTAAACATACATTATTACTTGTGTTCAAATAACAGATAGAAATAGATACATTCGCGCATCAATTTGACATTATAATGTAAACGCGAAACTTAACATATCATAATCGCATGCAATAATCAGAGACATAAAACACATTGATTCTAGAATACTTCTCGTTATTTATGATTCAATTTCCCCGTACAGACTATATCCGCCTTGCGAACGTAGCTGCAGGGGTCCTCACAATCAGTTGCGGACTTCCAACCTAGGCCTGTGCACACTCAGCTACAGAGCCTCTTCCTACGCTAAGACTCTCATTCTTAGCTCACCCAACTTACCAATGACTCATGACTTCTAACTTACTTACTGTACTCCCTTAGATCTTCTAAGACTTCCCTTTTTATACAATCACATGGTCCGTGGACCATGGGTAGATCTCTAAAACTAACACAACTTATCTTGACTAAGGGCAGAAAACCCTTTTACCTTTAGACATCTTCGCACTCTGCGACTACAAAATGCGGAGACTTTACATTTCTTTACACAAAATTTGGGCCTTCTGCCCCAAAACTTGGGTGTTTAACCAAAATTGACCCCTAGGGGGCCCGTTCCCAATAGGCCCCCAATAAAAACATGGCGACTCGCCCTTGAGTCACTCGGTTGGCACGGAGATCTTGTCACGAAGACCTCCCAGCTGAACCTGGACAAGTGCTACCTCGACAGCGCACTGCGTTGCCACCTGCTTCAGCTCCTCGACCAACTATTCTGTCACTGGCCCTGTGCTATCAACCTGTAGCTTCTACTAAGTCTCTTGCAGATTTTCTAACTTACCTTCAATGGTGGTTGTGATCTCATAGGTCTCATCTAACCAAGGCTTCAAGTGAGCCTTCAACACGACATCCTTGTGCTGCGCTGCGTCTACCTGTTCCTTCAATGCCTTGGCCTCCTACAACTTTGCAAGCCTTTGTATGATGACAATAGTTCACGATGTTGCCTTAACCTCATCATAACACTATTGTAGTTCCCGCGCTTCTATATCCACTTTGTACATTGGGGTCTTCTTGTAGGCTGGTGAGGACCTCGAGTGACTTCTCAAAAAATGTTGTGCAGTCCGTCACTACACTTTCTACCACCGCTACTGCATCTGCCATAGTAGTTACACGATGCTCCCTGGCTTCCAGCAGAGTCGAAGGCTGGGCCTTCAACTCCAACTCCGCAATCTTGAGATTCAGATCCAGCTGAACCTTGGTCAACTTTGTGCGTGTGTTGCACACTCCCGCAATGAGTTTATGAACCCCCACATCGACTGGCTCAACCTCAAGGATGTCTAGCTCCAGGACAATCTGACATGCTTCATCCACAACCTTAGTGAGGCACTGATTCTTATCTGTGAGGTCAGTCACAAGGTTGATGGCGGAGTCACGCTGTACAACCATCTGATCATTGTTGACCTTCTGCTCGCTGATCACTTGCAAAGCATGGTGATCGCGGGCCCGAAGTTCAGCAATCACACTGTCCTACAAAAGGTAAAGCACTTTGCTAGGAAGCATCGCTAGATTAAGTCCCATGCCCTTGAGGGTGCTGACAACGGGTCTGTTAGCATTAATCGCTGTCGTTAATGCTCCGTTTTGTAGCACTATGGCTTGGGGGTCCCTAACGCGCAACATATTTGGGGTTTCTAAGGTGCCAATGACCATAGTAGTGGGTACCACGCTCTTCTACATGTGTCAGGCATGGATCTACAGCTCGTGCAGACCCATATGAATAGCACCCAACGTCTCCTGCTGCTGCCACTCGAACTGTTGCAGTAGTTCTGCAGTGGCATCCCACACCGTATCCCCTATATCATTCAGATCCCCATCTTTGGACTTCTTCCACAACCCTATCTTTTCTAGACCCCTGGTGTGCTTGATACAGAACAGAGTCGTCTCGGGGTCCACTCCTCCCTGCTCTGTCTGTTCGTCTGCTTCTTCCTCTGTCTTTGGTGAGGGCGATTTCTCTTTGTCAGAGTCGTGCTCCTCTCCTCCTACCTATCCTCCTGTCTCCTGCGTGACAACATGCTCTACCTTAGCCTTAGCCTCGACCTCCTTTCTCCTTTTTGTGGCCATCTACTCCATCTTCAGCTTGGCTTCTTCCTTCTTTTGCTGCATGGCGGTCTTGCTAGATCCTGTAGTCAAATCCGAGGTAGTGCGCTATTCTACTAGCCAGCTGTCAAGGACCGCATCAATCGCATCATATGTCACCAAGTAGGGCAGGCCATGCCACTTCTGCTTGGGGTCCTTCCATGCCCTTATTGAGATGTGGTGGAAATTAGCCTTGAATTCCACGTACTCCTGCAATCTTTCAAAATTGGTAGGCGAAAACCGCGACTTTGGTTGATGGCCATGTGCATGTTCATCTCCATCAGGGTCCAAAGGATTTTGTTGTCCTTTATCTGTTGAGGATCCTTGGTTGCCCACAACGAAGTGTACTTCACGACCTCTCATAGGTCCGACACAATTGAAGGAAACTGACTATCTTCGGGTAGCTCCCATGCTACCAACACTACGGACAGCGAGAGCCATGCATAGTGAAATGTCTTGCTGAGATCTTGCGCCTCACGACAGTTCGTGAGGAGCTCACTACAGAGGTAGTGCATCCAATTAAATTGAACTCCCTTCGTGTATTGGGCCATGAAAGCTATGATGGGTGCTGGCACTTCGTCTGTGCGACACTTTCGCATGACCTTCCATGCTAAGAGTTGTGTGGCTACTTTGATCGTAGGGTCACAGATGCTCGAAATAGCATAGCCGCACGACTTCTTCACTAGCTTGAACTTTTCCTTGATGGCCTTCACGAGGACATGCTCGCCAGTCTTTCCGCTAAACACCATGACTAGATTTTCCCCTCTGTACGACAACCACGTGATCTTATGGATTAGCCTATCATTGATGGGTATTGGATCCTTCAGCCATAAACACCCATCATGTACCAAGCACAGTAGCTGCTTGATTGCCACCATTATGACGGGCACACAGTTGTAATGTGACACCCATAGCAGGTTGAGCAGTCTTGCCTTATCCATGCCTCTCAGCCACTTCCGTGGCTCTAACGCTATTACTCCAGTGGTTTTGTGGAACATTCAATGCATGAGTTGATCCATTGCTAGGTGAGGAAACCGCTCTATGTCTGCTAAATCCCAGTGTTCTAATTTAAATAGGGGGACACGCCCCAAGCGTGGTCCTTCAAACATAATTTGGCCTGGAAAGAGGGGTATACGCACGGTGACCTTAATCTTGTCAATGTCTTTGGGTGCCTTGGTCTTTCCCTTGCATGGAGGAATGTACTTAGGTAGCTTAGTGATGAGGTCAGACCCCACAATTTCGACATCCTCCGTTTCCACCCCAACATCCTCATCATCCATTGGGATATCCTCGAACTCCTCTTCTTTTGGCTCTAGGTTAATCGTCTTGCCCTTTTCCTGTGCAGTGGGCTTAATCTTCTGGGGGTGTTTCCTAGGAGATGCATCCACCGACTGCAGTGGCGCGACCTGCTTGCCCTTCTTGATCTTGGGACCCTCCGTGGTCAGGGAAGGCCTTGGCCTAGGCGTCCGTGGAGACTTTGGTACTTTAGCTGGTAATTCTGTAGGTGCAACATCCGAGGCAGCTCCTTTTGCTGCCATAGCCACCTCTGGGATAACTCCCTCAACTATTGCTACTTTCGCCCTCATAGCTTCAGTGGATGTCGACATAATGCTACGTAGTAACTCCTGATTCGCCTGTGGCAATGTCTCAAACACAAAACTTGTTAGCAAAAGCTCGAAGGTTTCACGGTTCATGTGCGCATGAGAGCTCAAAAACTCAATTCTCAAAATGCCAAGTGTTTTTCGCTCGACAGCCACCTGTAATTTATAAGCACTTTCAAATTCATATCCGATTGTTCCCCCCAAAATCGATTCATTAATGCTAGACTAGCGGCAGAGTTTAAGAGATTTGGTCCATAAAGTTTGACTTAAATGCTGCCCCCCCTCTCCATTTGGCTGTTGTTTTCATCGTCAAATCGTTAATAGTGACTTTAATGGTCACTTTTCGGCTACTCTGCGTAGTTGCTCCCCTGGTAACACAACCCTCTTCACATTGTTGTGGATTACGCGACATTCCCTTATTCCGTGCAGTTCTCTCCTCATGTAGCTCTCCAACCTGGGCAGTGTAGTTTATAGTCCCGCGTCTCCTTTCAGCTGCCTAGATCACTAAGACTGTGCTTCCCTCATATAGTCACCTAGTTGGATCACTGATGTATGGCTTCAATCCACTGCCATTCACCTTCCTTGGGAAGGGTTCTCCATTCAATTTGACCAACTGAACTACTCCACCATCGGTAATTTCTTTGATGACATATGGCCCTAACTAGTGCATCTGAAATTTCCCTGGAAATTTATCAAATTTACTGTCATATAACAAGACCAGATCATTTACCTTGAACGTGCACAATTTGATGTGCTGATCGAGCCATGCCTTTTCGCGCTCCTTTTGAACTTGTTGATGAAATCCAGCTAGAAATCAGTCCTCCTCAAGCTCTGCTAGCTGCGTGAGCCTCTCTTCCAGGGCTCTGCAGTCTGCCATTCCTATGAGTGCTGCTATGCGCAGACTGGGTACAATGTTTTCCATTGGCATCACAACTTTTATGCCATACATGAGTCTGAAAGGTGTTTTCCTAGTCAACTTCTTGCAAGTTGTTCTATAAGCCCATAGCACCACTGGTACATGCACATCCCAGTGATTTCTCTAAGAATTGCAAACCTTCTTCAGTGCATTCTCCAGTTTCTTATTGAATGCTTCCATTGTCTCCTTGGCTTGCGGGTGATAAGGTGTACTCTTCTGATGATACACTTGAAATTCTTCTGTCAACGCGCTAATTGTTTCGTTAAGAAAGTGTGTACTGTGATCACTCATCAAGATCTTTGGACAACCAAATCTTGTCAATATGTATTCAAAAATAAACTTGGCTGTTTTCGCACCTGTATAGTCCTTCACAAGTTGTGCCTCTGCCCACCTAATCAAGTACTCAGTCGCGATGATGATGTACCACGCACCTGTCTTCTTTCCTGGACGCTGAATTGGACCCACAAAGGCAATTGCCCATTTCTCGAATGGTTGTAACATCACCTGTGGCATCAAAGGAAGTTTATCCCTCCGGGATGGCCTGCCAGTCATTTGACATGCGTCACATGCCCTATAATATGCTTTCACATCCTTATGCAGAGTTGGCCACCATAACCCAGCACGCAGAACCTTCTGCGCTCTTTCTTTTCCTGCATAAAGTCCTCCTACAACTCCTACATGAGCCTCTGTGAGAATGCTACTTCATTCAAAGTTAGGTACATAACATCACAATATTTCATCTGACTCCATTTTGTACAAGTGCCCTGCAATGACGAGAAGTATTCTACGTGCACTACTAACTCCTTTTGCTGGCTTGTATACCCTTCTGGAGCAGTTCCCTTCATCAAGAAATGTATGATATCTTCAAAGTGACTGTCCGTGACGCACACTGTAAAGAGTTGTGTGTCAGGCAACCCTCCTCCAAATTAGTAGGTTCCTCTCTCGTTTCAATGCATGACAGATGATCAGGTCCCACATTCAGTCATCTTGGCTTCACAACAACTTCAAATTCATACTCCTGGAACAACAACAACCATCTGTAGATCTTCCCCCCAGACACAGGCTTATTGATGAGGTATTTCAACACAAAATGATCCTTATACATCTTAAAATGTTTGCCCAACAATTAGTACCTGAGATTTTGGAGCGCGTACACCATGGCTAGTCCTTCGCACTTTGTAGTGGAATAGTACTTCTCCACCTTTGACAAATTCTTGCTCACGAATGATATATGATGGTCCAATTCCCCTCACCCAATTGTGTCAGCACGGCCCCCAACGCAATACATGAGGCGTCCACGTGCACATGAATTCCCTTTTTCCAGTTTGGGAAGACTAGGATTGGCGTGGTGACCATTTTTTCTTTCATCATGTCCAAGCTCTTCTGGCATTCATCATTCTAATAGAACGTGGCATCCTTTTTCAACAATTTCTCCATGGGCACGGTGATTTGGGAATAGCTCTTGATGAACTTCCTATAGTATCTGGTATGCCCTAGAGTTGCATGTAGCTATTTCACATTCCTTGGAACCTCCAAGTTGATTATCACTGCGATATTTGCAGGGTTTACCATCAACCCTTGTCTGCATACCACATGACCCAGCAGGATCTCGAAAGGACACAAAACAAACGCTTCTTTAGATTGAGCGCAATTTGGTATCTACGACATGTATCTAACATCAAGTGCAGACTTGCCACATGACGCTTGACCAATCCAAACACTGTCCAATCGTTAAAGTATACCTCCATAAAATTATGAATGAAGTCTTTGAATTTCGCTATGACTACGTGTGAAAATATTGTTGGCACATTCTTTAGCCCAAAAGGCATTACAGTGTATTGAAAACATCCCCATTCAGTCACAAAGGTCGTCTTGCTTCTATCCTCAGGCACGATTTTGATCTGATGGTACCTAGAGAACCCATCAGTGAAAGAGTATGATTTTTGGCTGCCTACATTGTATAGGACCTCATCAGTGAATGGGGTCAGAAAGGATCATGCATGCAAGTGTCATTTAGCTTCTAGAGATCCACACACATCCTTATTTCTTCTTTCTATTTCTTTTCTTGAACCACTATCAGGCTTACCCAATCAGATTCTTCCACTGGTTCAATAATTCCTACCACGAGCATCTTTTCTAACTCAGTGAGAACCCTTTTCTTATACTTAGGATTAAGGGGGTAAGGTCTTTGTTTTACAGGTTTCGTGTCCAGTTTCAGAGTGATCTTCATGACACCCAGGTCTCCTATTATCCCTTTTAAATCAGGAAAAATTGTGGGGAACAAATCCTGATATTCATGGAGGAGCTCAACGACCTTATCCGTTGTCGCATCATCCCAGTAGTCCCTAATCTTTGCAAATTTTGGTTTCGCCTCTGTGTCAATGTTGACCTGCCTAGTTTTTAGCGACACGGTTATGTCTAGATCCTCTTTTTGTGAACCTTCAACCTCGCGATGACCTTCAGTTTCCAGGATATTAATATTTTTGGGATCCTCATCTTCTTCTTCAACGGTCACGTTATAACATTCCAGCACATGAATCAGCTGGGTAGTTCAATCAGGTTGGACCAGGTCCAGAGGATCTTGCGGTATCCTAAAGATCGTTGCTCTAACCTCTTGTAATTCCGCGTCAATATAGTCAAACCCATCCTCAAAGCTAAACGTCATTATAAATCCCTAGCGCAAGATGTCCCACTCTTCAGTGCCATGGCGGAGCTCGTTTCCAAGTACCAAATCATTGGTATGATGCCCAGGGTATGACAAAACCAATGCACCCATTGAGGATGGGGCTCCACTCCATAAGCCTTAGTCAATTTGGCCAGGTGATCATGTGGACCATCCCTTCTGCCATACTTATCTGTCATCTGCACTTTTGTCTACCCAAAACGTATTCTCATCATCCTCCTATAATCACGGCAATCACCGAAACTATCCTTGTGCGTACCCCACCATCTTGCGGGCATTGCGCGCAGTACCCAGTCCAAGGCCTGGAAGTGATGTTTCTCTGACACTTATCTCTTAAATGCATCCAAAAAGCAATCAACATTAGTTAGCCCATCATAATTAGGTAGATCCTTGACTTCGGATGACATGCAGCACAATGAATTGGTCATCATATTACAACGCAATGTACATACTTCATGCAGCAGGTTTTTCCAATGCTCTAATTCTTCATCTGAATCTAACATGCAGGAGCTTTCATGGTCCCATGCAATATGTCCATCCACTGTTGGATTTACCCAATCCCGGTCTCGCGCCGTTATATTGTAAATCCGGTCCAGATCGTCATCACTTTCATAATCTCAGATTGGTTTTATATAGCACGGTCCTTCTGGAAGATCCAGCGGCACCACCATGTGGAGTGACTTCTTTTCAAATATCATCTTTTGCTCCTTCAGGCTGATTACGCCATTCATGTCAATGGCCTAATCGATTCCAAGGAGTGTAGGGTAGGGATTTCTATCATCCACAATCTCTATTACTTCAAAAGCCGCTAGTGCGTTCACGCCCTCGATGTCAACTGTTACCCATTGCAACCTCCCCATTGGGATAATTGTCTATTGATTCGCCATTCTTAACTAGATCAGAAACCACTAGAGCGCAGGTCTCCCCATTCTTTCCCAAGTTTGTTTTGGCAAAGCATTCGTGTCAGACCCCAGATCCAGGATAACTTGGTCCATTTCGTATTCCCCTATCTACACGGTGAGTCTCATTTCATGCCTGGTCCTTTCCTTGTGCTTTCCAAGCTTCCTGAGCATGCACAATTCACCAGTAGCACCATCCTTACCAGTGCATCAGTTGATCAGTTCCCGTAGGCCCTTCATAACCTTACTATTGTGGAGCAGTTTCATGCAGGTCTTCAAGAATGTGGTAATCATGGATGGGTCCATTTCTTCAACTAGTTTCTCCTGACTTCCTGAGGAAGATGCCTCAATGAAGATTTTCTTTGCTTCCATAAATGTTTCTTTTACGCACTCCAGATAAAACCCAGTCTCTTTTTCTAGTGCTTTGCAGACCCATTTTCCTTCTGCAGGCTGCTTGCCTTTATCCTCCCCCATCATAGTTCAACTTTGTAGCATAGTGTTTACCTTAGGGTCTTCCTCGCGAGGCTCAATGCTCATCATCTGGAGATTCTACGTTGGCTACACCCCCTTTTCACGAATCTTAGCCAATAATATTAGGCAATCCTTAGTCGCATGGTCAAACTGAGTACAATAGTGGCATGACAATCACGTTGGATTCAGACAGTACTTCGCGTAGTGTCCTGGGCCTCCGCAATTGTAACAAATGATCTATCCTCAGCCTCTACCATGCCCTCCTCCACCTAGGCCTTGGCCACACCCTTGATACTCACCTCGCGTTCCCCCAACACCTTGGTCTGGAGGCTGCGTTTCTGCCTGCACCCTGTATGCAAGTGTCCTATCCATCATCAATTCGTAACTTCGACAATTGTGCTTGTCATGACCGACTGGTTGACAAAAGTTGCAAAAGAGCTGTTGTGGTGTTTGTACAAAATTTTGCAACAAATGGCAATTGTTGGTTGCATGTTTTCCAGCCATTTGACATATAGTGCACCATAGCATGTGCCTTGCACTTGGCCCTGCCGCAGCCTCTAGCCGTACAAGCATTGGCCTGCCTGCTGCAACATAGTTCACGAAGACTGGGTAGTGATCCTTGTCATGCCCCTGACCCTTGCATTTTAGGCACCAAACTTCTTTGCGTGCCTTTGGCCGAGCTGTTCTATCCCTCTTTAGACTTTGCATTTCGAGACAAAGGTTTTGCAATTGTGCATGATTCTGCTGAACCCCCAGATTAGCATCCTGCATTGGGGTCTCATGCAGCCTCACTGCGATTTCCAGAGCTTTTGCCTAGGTTCCAATCTTCTGTTGTGATAGCGCAACCCTTAGGTGGGGTAGGAGCGAGGCTATGAACCATTCGCGGTGCTACCCATCAGTTATGTTCATGTTGGCCTCACGGATTGTACACTTCAACCTTTGGTCCAAATCCAGGGCGTCTCCCCAGGCTTCATCATGATCTCCTTGAACCCCACAATCGAATGTGCTTGAGACTTAAGTATACTAAATTATCTATTCAACGCGACCTAGATCTCTACCAACGCAGATGTTGGGTTGTCAGTACTGTACTTAATGTACCACATTAGTGCGCGGTCCTGCAAAGCACTAACCAACGTAGCTTCCTTCATCTGGTCATCCGTGATACATTAAGCTTCCCATATAGCCTTTGCGACGAACCAAAATTGGTCCACATCTTCATTTCCTATGCCCTTAAATACATGTAGCTTTACGGAGTTCACCATATTGAATAGTGGTGGAGGTGGTGGTGGTGTGGGTGATGGGGTCAGCGGTGGAGGTGGTGTAGATGGATGGGATGAGGGTAGAGGCGAAGTAGGTATTCGCGGGAACACTTGTCTTATCAACTAACTAGCGCTCAGGGGAGAAGTCTGCGCTGCTCCCTCGTCGTCACTCAACAGAGGCCCGATCAGTGGGCTACACTCAGGACCTTTTCTTCCTCCGTCCTCGAAAGACTTTCCGCTTCGCGTAGCTCCAAACATCAACGTAACAACATAACCCGCTGTTCACACAAGAGCATATTAATCCAAGTATTTAGTGACTTTAAATACTTACCTCGCAGTGCTTTAAAGAAGTGGCGCTCGACTTCACTGTAACTGACAGAGGCGTTGACCACTAATTCTGTCACAAATCCTCCTATGATGTGGTTGAGCCAATGGTCGACAGTGCACACGATCTTATCTTTAGAAGCTTCCAACCTTCTTACTAACTCTGGTGTCCAAAAAATCAGATTATCGAGCCTCCACCTTCCTTGGCCATTTTCCAACTTCGTGATCCACTCATATAACTCAATCGAGAAGGAACAGAAGAAGATTTCATGTATTTCTATGTACAGGTATTTGTCCAACCACTATTCTTTCATCAATCACATATTCTTGTTTTCTTGCACCGCGAATTCGTGGATCTTTCTATCCAACCAGTTTTCAATCTCTTTCTTAGTTGGATTCCAATGATACGACATCACACATCTCGTTATGTAGATCTTGGTCCCGACAAGAGAACCATTTGTTGGCTTGATGGGCCCTCACCTAGGTCCAACAATAGGTAGCCAAGTAAATCCCTACACTACTGGTCCTTTCAGCATCAGTCCACATAGCACAGAATGAAGTCTCACCTGAAGCATAATGGGGGGATGCAGGAACCAAGTTTCTGCACCCTAAGATGGTTGTGATGTCATTTTTCTATCTTAATCCCTGCCTTTGCGCATATTGATAAGCCCTTAGGGATTATCAATGTATTTCCTCTTCCATATTTCAGAACCTTTGTGAAGGTATCTGATTGTCTTTCGCGCACCCCTAAACAATGATTCAGGAACTTACGTGCCTTTGTGACTATGTTACTGTCTTGTTCCCTAATTATCTTAGTGGTTAACCAACTTTATCATGTAATTAAGATTACCTCAGAGTAAACATACATTATTACTTGCGTTCAAATAACAGATAGAAATAGATACATTCGCGCATCAATTTGACATTATAATGTAAGCGCAGAACTTAACATATCATAATTGCATGCAATAATCAAAGACTGAAAACACAGTGATTCCAGAATACTTCTCTTTATTTATGATTCAAGTTCCCCGTAAAGACTCTATCTGCCCTGCGCATGCAACTGCAGGGGTTCACGCACTCAGCTACAAACTTCTAGCCTAGGCCTCTGCGCACTCAGCTGCAGAGCCTCTTCCTATGCTAAGACTCTTGCTTTTATCTCGCCCAACTTACCAATGACTCATGACTTCTAACTTACTTACTGTACTCCCTTAGATCTTCTAAGACTTCCCTTTTTATACAGAAACCGACACAACTTATTTAGACTAAGGGCGGAAAACCCTTTTACATTTATACATCTTCATGCCTCGCGACCACAAAATGTGGAGAATTTACATTTCTTTACACAAAGTTCGGGCCTTTTGCCCCAAAACTTGGGTGTTTAACCCCAAAATTGACCCCAGGGGACCCGTTCCCAACAATTATATTGACATGCATCTAAAATGCAATAAAATTTGCATAACATCTAATAGGAAATCTCCTACAGTATATGCAAAATTGCTTAAACAAAATAGATTATGCTGGTATATAATTGCATCTGTAAGTTTCCTTTTTTATAGCAAACATATGCTTTTCCATTGATGTCGTAGCAATCACACTTCAAAGATGTTTTAAATTCACTATGACCTATTACTCCACAATAAGCACAACATAACTACTCTTTAGAAACTGAACATCTAGATTTGTTCCCATCTGACTATTGATTACTTCGCTATTTACTTAATACTCAGTCTCAAATAATTTAATGCTTTAGGAATTCACCAATTTATATGTATTACAAATTGTCTATGTAACTCCCATATGTCTGAGACAATAAATTTGGAATAAAGAACAACTAGGAAGACAAACAACACAATATAACTGTAGATGATAAAGCCAAACGATAACATAGAATGCATACATTAATAGCATATGCATATATCTATATCGATGATGCAACTTTTGTTGAAAAGAGCAGAGAAATTCTTCTATTATTTTGTTATAATTCGGTTAAACTTACTCCACTCAATCTTCTCACAGGGTAAATGAATTATCAATTATTGCAATTACTCGTTTTTCTTATAAACCTAAACTACTCAATACAACTTTTCAATTCATTCAAAAGGGGTTTCCATCCATTCTGTGCATGCACAATTTTGCTTTTGGTCTTCACATAACCTTCAACTAAATTTGGAAGTTAATTGTAACAAATTGAGCATGACTCTCATCAACCCCGCTTAATTCTAAACGTCACTTTGACATCACACTGGAAAATAAGTTTCACAATGCAAAATTGACAACATAACTAGAAGGGATTACTAATAATATTTGAACAAGCACTCTGAATGCTTCTAAGTAGTCTAACATTGAACAAAATTTCAAATTGGAAACTTTGAATGCTATAGGGATGTAATGTATATTGTGTCAATGCTTTTAAGCACTCAAATACATAATAAAGGAACCACAACGTACTTGATAAACATATTGTGGAATTTTCCTCTATCTTCGAAAGTAACTTATTTTCATACCCTTTACATGAACAACTAAAGCACAGAGCACTTAGCAAACCACTGAACATTGCTCACTGTGATAATTAGCAAAACAACACCCTAGCAGAGCACTTAACATATAACTTTGGAGAAAACCATTTGTAAAAAGCATCCTCGAGAACTAATCAAATATGTATTGGCAACATGCATGCCAAAAATTGCATGATAAGAACCTGGCCAATGCAACTACAAAGACGTTACTTTTTAAAATTTCATTAGCTTCTCTTTATGTTATTCTAACTACTCATATATAGCGATCATAATTAGACTTTGGTTCTACATTTTTAAAATGTCGTTGATCCTAAAAAAAACATATATCACTAGCATGCATTTGTATTTCAAATCAAATGTGTGATGAAATCATACAACATATTTTATCCATATAATTTCATATTATGTAAAAAACCTGACTCAAATCGTCAACTAATATGCGTTTGCAAATAACAATAAAACATTCTCGCAAAATGAGAAAATATTTGTGTAAAATAACATGAAAATTATCGTTTAAAAGTGTTGTGTAGGATGGAGGTGTGTGAAACAAATGTGCAGAGGGCGCACACACCCCTCTTCCACATATCCTTATGCAAAGAAGTAGCTTACCAAACAATCGACATCGATATTGTTAATAATAAATGTAAGTCTTTTTGACATTTATTGGAAAATCAATGCATAATTAGGACATCATTTAAGTGCTTGATAACCTATTCAAAAATTACTTAAGACTTAAGCCTACAATTAACAGAAGCTCCCTTGTCGGTAAATCTATCTTTTCAATGTTTATTTGGCATTTAATCGGTATATGTTGACTTAGATATAGTAGGTGACATAGATAGCAACAGGAGCACCACCATATATGTTTTCATTATAGCTGGAACAAGAATAAACTATTGAGACAAATTTTGGAGTTGTCACATCAAGGCTCATGGAAAATTAGAAATAATATTTTCAAAAATTAGAAAAAGATTTTTTAATTTATGGGAAAATGAAAATATTCAACATTTTCCGAAAACTTTGATTAAAGTTACTAAAGGTTGACAACATGGAAAATTTCAGGGTCTAATTTTCAATGATTTTTCCAAAAAAAAGAATTGCCAATTTCCATTTTTTATAAAAATTATTTGCCCAAATTTTATAATATAAAATTAGTTTACCTTAAAAATCGCCAACATTATATAAAAAGTATATATAAAATCCTTATAAATTTGAATAATTTTACAAATACATCAATAAACATTTTATAATTTGCATATTAGGGACTATTGATATTTGCCAATGTTTTTAGACTTCAAGATAATTTCCCATCCTTAAAATTTCCCCAATTGACAAAGTAATCTGTAGCACTAATGTTACCAAATTTCGCTCATCGTTCCACAACCACATACATGACGTATTTCAAAGCATAAATGGTGGGGCATGTCCATCGTGGTGAGCTATCTAAATTAAGAGAAGAAGTAGTGCAGAACAACAAGTGTATGGAGCCGGTGAAATGTGTATGGAGCTAATGATGTGTGCATAATAAAAGATGTGTGGAAAAGGGGCCATGTGCAGGAGAACAAGTGTTCGTAGGGAATGTGTGCGTGGAGAAAGGACACAAAATTTCTTTCGCAGACATGAAATTATTTTAACTTTAAGCAGAAACTTCGGGATATTCATAATTTAATGTGGAGATGTCAATTTTTTTGTTATTTAATCTTCGAAAATGATAGAATAAAGTAAACAATGTACAATTTTTCCACCATAAAAACTGTTGTCGATCCATCAACACTATTTCCATTTCATATTAAAACAAACATAGTAAAATGAAAATGCATCTCACTTGCAAAATGAAGACTCCTTTGTATCAAATCGAATTTGTATTACCGATGGTTTTAACTAAGTGTTTTGAATTCTTATTAGCTATTTTTTAATTGAGTATAAATTTGAACACCGTGGTAATACTTTTAAAATTTTAGGAAAATAATATATTTTGTATTCATAAGATGTATAAATTCACTTTTTTTATTTTGTTTTTGTTTTGTTTCAGGAGTCGATTTTTTCTCGAATCGAATTCAAATTTGTATTCAAACTTGGGAACGATGGTTTTAACCAAGTATAAACTTGAACAACATGGGGAGAAAGCCATTCGAATAAAACAAAAAAAAGCAATTTATGCTACATTCGTTTTCGAGGTTTTTTATTTCAAGCAAATTGTGATGTTCATTTCTCTCTACATCAACATCTTTGAATTATCACCTTTCTTTTTTTTGTTGACAAAAACGGTTATTTTTTATTTGGAAATTAGCAAAACAACTGCCGTGGACTTAAACATTGATACACTGTAGATCCTTGAAACAGTCAGCAGGGACAATAGAATTTGAATTTGAACGGCCCTCTGAAAGAATTACATTGTAGTTGCAGAAAGAGGATTGAAGGAGGAATTGATTTGATCCAGAATGACACATTGTATTTCCCCTGCTTTCGCGTTTGCATAGCGGAGACCCACCGCGCCGGAGTGCCAGTTCAATCCAGGAGTCACTGCATTTTCTTTTTGAATTGACTGGCAGAGTGCTATGATGCGATCAAGAATTCAACGATCGGAAAACATAGAATAGCGGATCTGAAGCTCTATCAATGCGGAAATATTAACGATATCGGGTCCAGGTGCAACTCGGAAATCGCAATCGGAGAAAGGAGAGGGGAGGCCCATCGCAGAGGGATGCGGCGGGGGTAAGAATCGAAATACCAATAGACTGCAATGAATGTATGGCCGGGTCCAGGCTCTCGTCGCGCATGGCATATCGCGATTGCGAATGGGTTTGCTGAATTGCAATGGAGCGGATGCAAAATGGCAATAAACTGGGATAAATGAATGGTTGGGTCTGGGCACATATCGCGCATCGCATATTGCAGAGGCGCATGGTTAATGCTTTGGAGATTTGTGATGGGGTCATGGGGGGCCGGAAGTGAAATGCCAATAGACTGCAACGAATGTGTGGTCAGGTCCGGGCTCACGTCGCACATCGCATATCACGACCGCAAATGGGTTTGTTGAATTGTGATGGGGCAGATGCGAAATGGAAATATACTGGGATAAATGAATGGTCAGGTCTGAGCACACATCACGCATCGCATATAGCAGAGGCGAATGGATAATGCTTTGGAGATTTGCGATGGCCAAACGTGAAGTGACATGAAATATAATAAATAAAAGAGGCCCTCGTCACTTAACAACAATCAACTCAAGAGGAACGATCCCGAAGCTTTGGACAACGAAATACAGAGGCCCAAACATCTCCAGAGTTAAGGAATTCTATAGTCCAATTTAGCCTCATTGACTAACAGGGATCTCCTGTTCTAGATAGAGGCTAGGTTGGCTGCCGATCCGCCTGTGAGTTTAGCTTTCTCAGCACATGATAGAAGGAGATTTTTTGAAACTTGGGCAACATTAGTCTAATTGTTTTGAGGATGGGGGCTAACTGCACTTGAGAAGGGATCTTTTGAGAGTTCATAGCCTGAATAATTAGCCCGGAGTCTTCAAAGACTGAGATGGAAAGGAGATTCCTCTTAATAGCCAGACTTAGACCTTGCCAAAGAGCAAGAGCCTCCGCTCTGTTGTTTGTTTCATGTCCCAGACCCCAAGCAAAGCGTAGCTCAGTTGAGCCATCTGGGCTTAGGATAATTCCACCTCCACCCACCTTTCCTGGGTTGCCTTTAGAGGCCCATCGAAGAAAAGGAAGTGGTCATCCAAAGTAGATCTCCATTTGATGAATTCCTGTTCCTCTAGACGGATTTCCCAATGAGAAGAGGCTTTCGTAGGAGGAATGGGTCTATTCTGATGATTAGGAACAAGCTCTTTTAACCATTGATCTTCCTCGCTGTCCAGAGTCATGCCATTTCTTATGTTGGGTTTGGTTTCTAAAGCTTCCCCCAACAGGGCTTTGATCTTATTGATAATTCTGACCGAGTTGAAACTCTCCTCCCTAAAAATTCTGTTGTTCCTCTCCAGCCACAGTTTCCAGCATGTGAATTTGGGAATCCACATCCAGCCAGCCTTGAGGAGATTTTTATTGGAGAGATAGAAGGGGGATAGCTTGGCCTAGTTTCAAAGAAGGTCCTGAATATTTCCTGGAAGATCTATATTGTCAGGTCCTAACATCAGGACACCCCTCCAAACTTCTTGAGAAAAGGGGCACAATAAGAATAGGTGATTAGCCTTTTCTTTGTCCGAAACACAAAAAGGGCATCTGGAGGGACCTGCCATTCCATGCTTCCTCAGGTTATCTCCAGTTAGGATACTATTATGCGCCATAGTCCAGCAAAAGAAGTCAATTTTGGGGAGAGCAGGAAGAGACTAGATAAATTTCCATTGAGTTGGCTCCGGGGGGACGCTACAGATAGCCATCAAACTTTTGTAACCTTCTGCTACTAAGTAAGATCCTAAGAGAGAACCACACCCTCTTTTGTCCTTAGAGGAGGCCTTTAGGGGAGATAACTTAGCTTCACCATCTAGCCAATGAGGGACCTCCCCCAAATTCCAACCATCCCATAGACTTTCTGCATCATTTGTCTTATTGGAGATGTCCCAAAGGGTTTCCAGATTGTTGGCCTGAAGCCAAACTCTAATATTTTCCATATCTGCCATCTGATTCAAGGGCTGATCTCCAAGAATCAAGTCTTCCCAGATTTTTATTTTTTTCCCATTACCTGGGATCCAATAAAGCTTATGACTGAACTATTTCATAGCTGTGAGACAAAGTTTGAAAACTGGAGATCCTTTGGATATTCTAGGAGGCTAGTCCAAACACCTCAAACGCTGCCCATGAAAATACTTTTTCCACATAACTCTTTTGCTCCAACTAGGATTCCCGGAGACAATGTTCCAAAGGAGCCTGGAGCCAAGAGCAAGATTTTGGGCAACCGAATCCCGCATTTGTAGACCTCCTTCCAAGAATGGATTATTAATAGTGTCCCAATTTACTAAATGAAGCCTTCTTTCGTTATTTTTCGCTCCCTCCCACATAAATCTTCTAAGGAGACCATCCACTTTATTGATAAAGGTTTTAGGAGCTAGTAGAATAGAATTCTGATAAACCCGGAGACTTATGAGAACAGATTTCATTACGATTACCTTCCCAGCATTATTCAACCATGAGGCTCCCCAAGCTTGTGTTATGAGTTTTATCTTGTCTAGCAGGGGCATCCAGTGAGCTACTTTAGGATTTGATTTGAAGATTGGGATCCCAAGATACTTAAGTGACTCCCAGGTCAGGTTTCTTTCCATTTCTAAAAGCCTTGCTATGTCTGTCAAATCCTTGATCAAGTAGTTCCAGCTGAAGATCTTGCTTTTTAGATAGTTAATCTTACTGCCCGAGATCTCCTTATAAATGTCCAGCTCTTTCTTGAAGGTTCTAGCAGAATTTATGCTAGCTCCTCCTAGTAATAAAGTATCGTCAGCAAACTGGGCATGATTTATGTCTTTAACATTTTGAGCCATTCTCAGGCCTGGCAGAGTATGGATCTATTGACAGTAGTCTAGTTGGAAGCTGAGGATCGAAGCTTGAATGGCGTAAAGAAGTGGGGACAAAGGGAAACCTTGTCTTAGCCCCCTCGAGGCTTGGAAGAATTCCGTTGGGCGACCATTAACCAGAGGTGCTTGTGCCTAGATCTGGTATTCATCATTCCTTTGAGACTTTTCTGAGAGCCTTGGAGGACATCCAGATAAGTTTTCTCCTCTCTCTGTTTCTTCTTGGACTTTCGGCTCCTGGCTGACTTGATAAGAGTGACTTGTGAACTATTTGAATCTAAGATTCCATCTTCTGAATCTCCCTTAGAATCGGAGCCCAGATTGATGTGCTCCTCGTTTTCTTCTTTTTCCCCTTGTTCATCCTCTGTTGGAGGAAGATATGACTTTGCTTTAGCTTCTTTCACTTTCTTCAACGGGTCTTCTAGATCCTCTTGGATCCCAATGGCATCTGTCTTCTCCCCAGAGGAAGTACCCTCTTTAGGAACTTCTTTGGTTTTTGGTTTGAGTTGGGGCTTCACCAATGGCCCTGAATTTTTCTTCTCAGTTAGTTTTGGGTCTGCTTTTCCCTTTTTGATTTCTTTCCATCCTTGTTCGTCAGCTTTGTCCCTGGTTGGAGCTTTTGGGCAGTTTCTTTGGAAGTGTCCATGTTTGTGACAGATTCTGCATTTGAATGGCAACTGCTCGTAATCCAGTTTTTGATAGTGATGCCATTCTCCGACTATAAGTTTTACTGCTTTGGGCAGTCCAGCGTCCAGATCGACTTCCACATAGATTCTTGCACAGGTATATTGACCCTTGTTTTCTGCTTTGTCAATGAAACGACAGAGACCATTTCCAATCTTTTGCAAGGTGTGATAGCTCTAGCAGTGGATCAGAAGATAAGGGAGCTGGACCCAGACTGGAACCTCTTTAGGTGAATCGATTGAGGGATCGAAGTCAGGGGTCCATTATTAAGATACAGACCCTGATTTCCCATAAAATATGGACCGTTTCTGAAAACCAAATCTCGGTCTTCTTTGGAGGTGAACTAAAAACCCTCTGCTGACAACATAACAGATCACATTGTTTTCCAACTAGGGCCTCCAGTTGCATTGGATCTAGTCATCTGTTGTTTTTGTTGATGGCCAGTGTCCCATAAATTGTCCTACCAACCCTCTGTCAGCTAGGGCTAGGGCGATTTTTATCGGCTGGTCTTCTGGCAGGGCGATCTCAGGAATTTCCTCCAGCTTTTTGATGAATTTCGGGACTTCTGGGGTCAAGCGTTTCTTCCCTTTCTTCGAAATCAGCCTTTTGAAAGCTTCATCTGAAGAGATAGGCAGGGTGGGAGAGGGCTCCCCACTCCCTAGCGCACTCATGGAGGTGGCACGCTCTGTGACAGCAGAAGCACATGCCGAAGGAGGAGGGAGGCAGAGCCCGATTGCAGGGGTGTCGGGAGAGGAGGTTGAGAGCCCAACAGCAGGGGATGCCAGGCAAGAGGCCTGCAGATGGCCGCATGAGCCGAGGAAGCAGGGTGTGGGAGCTCCAGATCAGAACATGCACGAAGTTGGGATCTGAATTATCACCTTTGTTACCAAAATAAGATAATGAAAAATATTTCTTGGTTACGTTATGAGAAGACTTATATCAACAATAGCCACAAATTGAGCATGAGATTATATTATTTTGATGGAACAAAGAGAGAAACGTAGAGTGCGGACCCCATAACCATTGAAGGAGCATGAAATGATCTTATTTTGACAAAACAAAGAGCGGAAACATGGAGTACGAAACCTGCCCATACCCCCCCCTGTTGATGTCACAAGGGGAGGGAACCCACAATCAATATGAATCACTGATTACGGTGGAATGATGAGAGCCGCCGAGCAATGATGTGCTTGGATTTCTAATTTCAAAACATTGTTTTTGGGCAGATACATAGAGAGAATCGCTTTCAACTACAACTTACATTAAAATGGCAATTTTTGAAATTTAAATCTACGAAATTATATTTGATGCATGCACATCACATTAATTTTTATTGTATTTCCCCAACTAAATAAGCTGATAGAATACCATAAATATTCAAATCGATACAAACAATTAAACAAGATGACAATTATAATGAAATAATAGAGATTGAAATGTACATGGTTTGGCCCACACTACTATTGCATCTTGATATCAAATAAAACGAGCCCACATTGACATAGTAGTGGGGATAGTTAATCACCCACCCTTATTTCACACTTGACATACACATAAATCAAAATTTCTAGGCTCCAAACTTTAATAATACAAAGCCACTAATTAATTGATTAATGAGAGGGAGGTGTGCAGAGGGGCAATGTATATGGAGGTGTGGAACATTACAGAAGAAATTTTGTGTTCCTTGCTCCACACAACCATTCCCTGGCACAACATTTCTTTCTACCACGCATTAAAAAGACACTTCATTTGATATTGGATAATAAGTATTTAATTGACAAATGTGGGATTATGAATGCACTTAGCATTCGAGAAGCATGAATATTAAGATTCATTGATTCTACTTTGATTAAAAAATTAAATGAATATGAGGATTGGTACAAAAGAAACATCAAAATAAACATGCAAAGATATAACACAAACCTAGTCAAAGTAGAACATTGGTTGCTAAGGAAGCAAGTTAAAATCGTTTTCAACTACAACTTACATTAAAATGCAAATATTTGAAATTGAAATCTACAAAATTATATTTTATGCATGCACATCACATTAATTTTTATTGTCTTTCCCCAGCTAAATAAGCTAATAGATTTCCATAAATATTTGAATTGATACAAAAAATGAAATGAGATTGCAATTATAATGAAATAATAGAGATTGAAATGTACATGGTTTGGCCCACACCACTATTGAATTTCGATATCAAATAAAATGAGACCACGTTGACATAGTATTGAGGATAGTTAATTGCCCACCCTTATTTCACACTCTATATACACGTAAAGAAAAATTTTCATGCCCCAAACTTTGATAAGCCAAAACTGCTATTACTTGATTAATATGTAGTGTTGTGCAAGAGGGAGGTGTGCAGACTTAATGTGTAAAACATTGTAGAAGAAAGTTTGTGTTCCTTGCTCTGCACACGCATTCTCCTGCACAAGATTTATTCTTCACACATTAAAAAGACACTTCATTTAATATTGGATATTAAGTATTTAACTGACAAATGTGAGGTCACAAATGCACTTAGTATTCAAGAAGCGTGAATACTAATATTCACTGATTCTACTTTCATAAAGTTTTTAAATGAATAGGATGATTAGTGCAAAAGAAACATCAAAACAAACATGTGAATATTGAACACAAATCTAGTGAAAGTAATTTAATGTTGTCTAGTAACAAAACAAGTTATCAAAGTAAATGTTATTAAGCACTCAAATGATATCCTAGTTATGCATCGGTTTGTTGAATAAATGCCAAAGACTTACAGTATCGGCAGGGAAGATTTAACTAATCATACAATTAAGGATTAATTAATTTTTTAATATGAACTAGGTCGTGGCGTGAGAAGTTAATTGAGGTTAGGGTAGGGACCCAACACTTGATATCAACCAATGATTACGATGGAATGAACATAGTCATCAAACATAGTTTTGAAAGCTGTGCATCAGATCATCCACAAAGTAGTTTTGGGACAACTCCTTTGCATCCTGATATCAAATAAAATGAGCCCATGTTGACATAGTAGTGGTGACATTTAATCACCCACCCTTATTTCACACTCGATATACACGTAAACGAAAATTTTCATGCCCCAAACTTTAACAAGCCAAAAAATAATAATTAATTGATTAATATGTAGTATTGTGCGAGAGAGAGGTGTGCAAAAGAAGTGTGTGAATGGGGAATGCATGTAGAAATGCAAAACATTGCGGGTGGAAATTTGTCTTCCTTGCTCCGCACACCTGTTCTCCTGCACAACAGTTGTTCTTCACACACATTAAAAATAAACTTAATTTAACATTGGATCCTAATTTTCTGCTTAAATTTAAAGTAATTTCATGTGTGTGGAGGAAAGTTCCCTTTGCACCCCTATTTTCTCGCACAAACCCCTCTTCCACACATCCTTCATTCCACAAGCATCCTCAACTATATACACATGTTCTCTCACACAACTAAATCTGTAAAATCTTAAAATGAAATAAGAGGTATATGCACTAAGAGGTGCCTCTGTTAGTGTTAGTGTCAATGTCAGAACACTCACTGATGGAACCTCCCACCACACCACTTATGTAAAGGACTTGTGCAAAGCACTGTGTTAGTGTTAGAGCGCTCATAGACATAATGGCCATTCTATAAATTAGCCTTATTTTCATTTTTAAAATGATTTGTTAAACATTGACAAATACTGAAAGTAAATCACCCTCCACTAGGGGAATTATGTCAGATCAAGGCTCGCTCAACGAATGGAAAATTAGAAATAAGATTTAAAAAAATTAGGAAAATATCTTTTAATTTATGGGAAAATGAAAATAGTCAACATTTTTTGAAAACTTTGGTTGAAGTTACTAAAAAGTAAAAAAAAATTGGCAAACTAATACACAGTCAACAGACTTTGACTGTGAGGCGATTGCTATAGTCCCTAGCAAAGGTAGGGACTAATAATAAATATAAATTATAGATTTTAGTGAAGTAACTTGAGTATCAAATTTTATGAAGGCTTTATTTTTCTTTTATATACTTTAATTTAAAATGTAAATAATGGATTTTGGTGAAATATCCTAATATCAATCTTTATAAATGTTTTTTTTTTTACAATTTTTTTAGAATTAATTTATATTGTTTTGTTTACCATATTAATTTAATATTGTAGGAATTATGATGAATGATAGGTGATTTTAGCGTTGTTTTTTTCCAATTAGTAAAATATATGAATGTCAATTGTCCACTAAGTATTTTTCAAGGGGAAATTTATTATTTTATTCCATGTATTATTTACTATTTTTTTTGGTAAATTGAACTTGTATTGCATTAAAAAGGAGATTACATAGCTTGTTGTTTCAATCCATTTAGTACACAAGAAAACCAAGCTAACCCAAAATCCCAACAACATCCCAAGCCAGAGAACATAATTCTCTATCTAATTATTCTACTAATCATATCCCCAACATGAACAAACGATCAAATGAGACCAAGTCCATATGAACTCCTCAAACATGAATACAAAATTACATTTTTGTAATAGAAAAGATTGACAAGTTCCTCAAGAAGAACCAAATTTTACCAACCCCAACAAGCAAACCAACAAGATTAGGTTTGCACTAGCTTAACCAAAAGCCAATTATCAACATACCATAATACAACACCCCTCCCTATAGCTTAGAATCTCCAGGAGTTGACTTCCATATAAGATGCAATAGTTTCCATCTAATACCTAAGATTTGGTATCGAAATTAGCCAAGCAGAATGGCTTCATACTGTTCAAAGAGTGTCACAATGAAATCACCACAACAGATAATTCCCAACGCCGACAAAACAACAAAGAACAAAATATATGTCAACACCATCCAAGCAATATCACCAGCAAAACCAATGAAACGATAGGAAGAAAAATCATCACCATCAAAGTATAATACTACTCTTTCTAAGATAAAAAGTAGGTGCCAGGAGGGAACAAAACAACACAAAGACAACATATAGGCAACGCCCCTAATAAATAGCCAACCTACCACCATTGTAAGATATATAAGGTAGCCAAAACCAACATGCAATTAAAGTGACTAGGAATAAGCACCTTGACAGAGAACCCTCATAAACATAATTGGCCACAACAATATTGTATAGATTTATCCTTCAGTAGTACTTCACTACATAACAACCATGAAGAAGTCTTCAAACAAATCACACCAGGAGTGAAACATACTAATGATACAAAACAAGAATTAGGGATTCAAAAGGCTTGTAACAGCCCTAGTTAAAAATCCATGTAAAAATATATATGGTCACGGTGATGGGACATGTATTCTAAGCTGAATGGTGGGAGAAACATCCTAGTGGGTGTTGATTTTGTTTATTATGGTTAAGGGAATTGGCAAAGGAACTGACTAAGGTTTTGGAAAGGCATGAGGGATTAATTTATGAAAATAATGGAAATTAGGAGAAAAAGGAGGTGAAAGGTCACAGGTTGAATGTGAGGAGGAAAATGAAGGAAAATAATGGAAAATGAAGAAAATAAAGGCCTCATTAATAAAAAGGCTTTTGAGGATCAGTGGGCAAGACTTGATCAGTTTAGTTTTGGAGCTCTCTAATTATTCTCTCTTTCTCTCATACTCTTGGATACTTAGTGTTTTCTTGGAGCACTCTTGGAGGGTGTGGCATACTTGGATTTTTGGAGCAAGAAGAAAAAGGAAGAGCAGGAGAGCAAAAGAGGGCATCGGTATCATCAACTACAACAAGTTTTGCTTGTAGGTATCGAGTTGCATGTATGTTTTCCTCATTAGTTTTGGCATGCATGGCTCATGCATGTGGTTTCTTGGTTATGATCTGTCATTGGCATGGAGGATGGTCAGGATTGACAGTGGATTGCCTAGCCTTGCCATTTCCTAGATAGCCATGGAGATTGTGGGTTTATTTCCTTGTTGTGTTTTTGGTTGGTTCTCATGTTTCCTTAGCTTGGGTTGAGTTATTAGTTCTTGGATCCTTGGTTGGACAAATGCTCTAGAGCCCTATAACAACTTGGGTTGAGTTACTAGTCCCGTAGCCTTGGTTGGACAAACGCTCTAGAGCCCTTGTTGGGTTGAGATACTAGTCCTGGAGCCTTGGTTAGACAAATTTTCTGGAGCTCGACAATGATTGTGGGTTGAGTTACTAGTTCTGGAGCCTTGGTTGGAACAAACACTTTGGGGCCCTAGAAGGTTGGGATAGAGACTGATCTAATGATGGTTTTGTGATGTCCAACCGTGAGGTGGAATCAGTGTTTGATGGATTGAGGTGGATGGCCTC
>APFE031139999.1:244290-263563 GCA_000404065.3 Pinus taeda
TTTAACTTAGGCAAAGAGGGTTTTTTAGCCATTTTTGAGGAGCATGAGTATGGGTGAATGTGGTTTATAGCACAGTAGGGAGACTGACATGATGGCAGTGACATTTTACTGTGTAACATGAATACTTCCTCCATTTTCTAGTTTCAACGAGGTTGATCCAATTCCTCTGACAGGATAGCTCTTCTTGTCACCAAGCTCAACGAAGTAAGAGGATTTTCCTCTTGATAAGGTCTTTAGTTGCTTGTGCTCACCTATCACATGTCTTGAAGCTCCACTATCGATTACCCAAATATTCTCATCTTCAAATGTGCCAGTAAGTGTTGGGAAAAAGCCTTCGCCTTTCATAGAAGTCTTGGTGTTGGACACCTAATCCTTAATGGGTTAGTGTGGAAGTTGAATGGACAAAAGCAGTCCAAGAGACCTTGGGATGTGAATCCCAACGGTCATCACATGTACTATAACTATGTATCATTTGTGAATAAAAAATTGAATTGCATGCTTTATCATTTATATCTTTCTCGCTCCCCATGTGTGTTTAACATGGTATCAGAGCCATGATGTGTGGCCTGTTTTCTCTGAGCAACTGGTCTGAGCTGCCTTGAATAGCGCTGGCCTAGCCTTCATTACCTGCGCTCTGTCTGCCACACCTGCACTACCTGCATCTACCCTGCCACACCTGCACTGCACCTGCCTCTGCCACACCTGCACTGCACCTCATTATTAAACGTTGTTCTGACATTACTGAAACGCTGTTTTGGCATTAACGAAATGCTGTGCTGCTCTTTTCATACCATTGAAACACCTCTCAGATACGTTGATCCCTCTTCCAGCGTTACGCTGCCCTAGTGCTCGTCGGTTTTCTCCTTATTGCAGACATAGGGTGTGCTGTATGGTCCTATTTTATTCTCTCTCTGTTGTGAATCACAACAGCCACGAGTTCTGCATCATTAAGGCATGACAAAATGCCAAGTAGTTGTTTGGGTTCCAGAATTTTAGCTATGGGCCAGAGAAGGCGAAGGAGTACAGGATGATGTGTAGTCAAGTCGAGGGCAAGAATTGTTCGGAGAATTTCTCTGTGAAAAGGGTCAGATTCTTCAGTTTTTCTTCCGTGAGTGTAGGAGATTCTTATAAATTCTTCTAAAGAGTTGATTGGACGTTGTTCATCGGTCAGGAAGCGTTGGCGATTGTTTGCGTTCATCTGTAGATTGAGGTGGAGAAATGTTAGTCGCTTCCATGCGTTGGACCATCGCCTAGCAGATTTCGTATTTCATCCGACGACAGTTCTTGTGGATAGTCGGGAATGACTTCCCATCGCCTAGCAGATTTCGGATTTCATCCGACGACAGTTCTTCCCATCCTGTGTATTCGTTGCCCATCACATATTGAAAGTATTGTCTCATTTATGCCCTGAGACCTGCGTTCGGAGTTATATCTGTGGCACGAAAAGGTTCCCGGGTCTGAATGATGGTTGCTGTCCCCACTTTCTCAGAAACTTAGCATCGTGTTTAGACTTGTAAAACCGTTCCTGTATTGTTAAATAGTCCTCACGTTCAGCATCAAGAGATTTTTTCCAAAACCTGGGTCTTGTCATACAAACAAGGGGGACAGACACCACCGCTTTTGCCGAGATGACCGCATTTGAGCTGTGGCATTGGCGCTGCCATGCTACTGCTTGAGACGGAAACAACGAGAATTGTTCTAATATTTGTGAACAAATTTTTGGCCTGAGATTATTGGTGTAATGAGCCTAAAGTCTTGTGACTGCTGCAACCACCATTTACATATTATTTTTGTTTGAACCCTCCTATGTCACAATCGTGTGCATTAATCTCTTGCAAACAAGGACAAAGATGAACCCCATATTGAGTTATGTACGCAGATTTGTGGAAGCATTGCATTTTATATTGTGTTGGTAACTCCTGCGTTTAGTGAATGTTGACTGTGTCTAGTGTGAATACATCAAATTGACTGTGTATGCATTGAGCTAGCAGCCACTAGGCAGCCTGAGAAAAGTGATGTGAATACTTCTTCAAATGCTTTTGTTTGGCACCAAGCCATCCAAGTAAAACAACAGTTACAACAGGATTCCTGTCCGAAACAGAACTTTTGTTCTCGTCGCCATTCCCATACTGGGAATGCCATATATGGAAGCTTTTGCTCTGTGTAGTATAAGGAGACGGGGAAAACGTATGAGATGATGCCGAAGAAAATAACGACGGTGAAATTAAAGACGAGAATATGAAAGAAAAAGGGGTTAATTTTGAGGATTGAAAGTAATTAGGGCTTCCTAAATGAAAACAGTTGTATGCTGGTGATCTAAGGTGTGGTAAAGTATTTCTTCTCGCCCAAACATCAGAGGATCCTTGAAGATGTTTTAACCCTCGACATTGGCGTCGGCACATTGAGTACAAGCAAGGATTTGAAATATTCAGTTGGGTTCTTGTCATACTATGAGCAAAATCATTAAGAGGCTTTAAACATGAAGAAGACGAATAAAGCCAAAAGTAACTAGTGTCAGCATTAAGAACACTTCTTTTGGTATCTGAGGCAGGCCTTGCAATTTGGGTTTTTGGGTTCTTAAGGTAAAGAAGAGGGGTCTTGGGGAAAAGTTATGATGAATAATGAAAACCCAATTTCAAATACACGGGATACAGAGTGCATTTCGCATTGTTATATTTCAATATGCTTTGGAGAAGCTCGAACCACACCTCACCAAGGGAGATTTGTTATTGACTGCGTTAGCGCTTGGAATTCACCTAGGCTGAGATAGACAAACTCTCAAGGCTACATCAAACCATTTCACCTCGTAGCTAGCCCTACGAAGTATGAGAAGGCTTTCTCGGGTCAGATTCGGTAGATCTTTCAATATGATAAGCTGACCAATTAGGATCAAAGATATTAGGCTAGTAAATAGATAAGGGGGGTTGATTTAAAGATTTTTTGGTTTTTTGGTGGCAATTGGAAGGAGTGCAATTCAGGGTGTGGGGATTGAGCACAGTTTTTGCAGGGGGATCTTTGGGGCAAGGTAGGAGTGAGCGCTGATGCCTTAATCTGAGATGGATGATCAGGGATGATAGAGAAGGAGCTAAAGAGGGCAAACAACCATTTGAATCCTCTCTAGATAGCAGAAAACATAAATTTTGAACAAACTAAAAAGCTGAGCATGTCAAAGCATGTATTCAAACTTTACCACTTCATCTGTTCAAATAGAAGCAAAAGAGAGATGTAAAATACATAAACAAACTTACAATAACATGTAGAGAACACACCATCAACACTACAATCCACAAGAATCCACAAGGATGTCTGCAAAACCCTGGCCTTCTTCCTCTTGAAATTGCAAAGATAGATGTACAATATACAATGAAAACTTTCTCCCTCAAGAGTCCAACCTTCCAACCTCTCAAAATGACTAAGAAAACACATAATATAGGCAAGCTAACCTCTTCCCTTGCCTCTAGGGTTCGAGCTCATCCTTCTAGGAGCAGTTTGAACTAATTCCAAACTAAGCACTAGATAATAGGCAGCTCAACAACTTGCCTCTATTACTTAGCTAACTGATTCATGCATTAATTATTCAATTTTTACATCAAGGAAGCTTCTAGAAGAGTAAAGAGAGGTAAAATCTATCAAAGTGCCATGAAAATATTACATTTATCCATCATCTACAAGTAAAAATAATAAACCATAGTCAAAACAGTGTTTTTTCAAAAAAAGGTCAATTCTGGCAAAGCTGGCTCTCATTGCCGCGCCCCCTGGCTCTCACTGCCGCGCCCCTTTGCAGCAACTTTTGAGTGGGTTCCACTGGTCCAAATCAGGTGCAAGATGGCTCATTGGAAAGCTTGGTCTGTCTACTTTCCATCCCAAGTGTAATTTCTGAATTTGGAGTTGTTTTGCCCCCTCAAAAACCATTTCTCCCAAGGTCACTTTCTGCAACTCAAAAAGTGGGCAAAAAGTCATTTTTTTGATGTATTTTGAGCTTTTGGAGGCTCAAATCTCAAAATCAGGCTTCTCCCAAGTATTGGTAATTTTTCTCTTTGCATGCCCTTTCCAAAAATGCAAAGTTTTCAAAATTCCGAGCAGTCCTCCAAAATAGTCGCGCTTGGAACGCGACCATGGCACGGGAAAAACCTGTAAATGGCACAAAAAATTCACAAATGACAAAATTTTCTCCAAATTTCTTGAAATTTGGGCTGGGAGTTCCCAATCAAGTACTATTCTCAGTCAAATAAGCTTTGGCCAAAATTTGGAGTGGATCGGGCGCTTTCCTTCGTTTTTGTGTTTTGGCCAACCGTCCTTGGAGCACCTTCGTTCTCGCCGGTATTTTTGACATTTCTTTAAAACCATGACACCTGTGAAAAAAGTGAAAGAGGTTTTTCTTCTTTGGCATGTTGTGGACAAAAACCTCTCTTAGTTTTCCAAAATTCATCTCTGACTGCTCCGAAACATCATTTGAGTGAAACTTGCCCTGATGTGTGAGACAAGGAATTTGGTCGAAATGAAGCGAAATGAATGGGATAGGGGGCTTCTAAATTCTTGGGGAAATTTTTGGGAGTAAGGAGGGATGTTAGGAAGCAGGGGAAAGTGGAATCTCAGAGATAGAGTGAGGGGAAGGGGTCCAAAAGGGCAAAACACAGGCCCAACCTAGAAAATTGCCAGGTTGTAGCTAGAAACTAGGGTTTGTGCAAAAATGAGGATTTTGGGGAACCTGAGTGTTGGGAAGTGTATGATATGGTACTTTAAGGATAGGGTAAGGTGTATGAACATCAGGAAACAATTTTTGCCATTGATTTGACCATCCAAGAGAAATTGGCTTTCAAAACCCTAGGAGAGGGAAATGAACTTGCCAAGGCACAACTGAAGCATGAACAAGATGTAAAATGACTCATTAGACACTGACATGATAATAAAAACCCTATGAATGATGATAGACTCAGCTGAATGATGACATAGATTGGAATTTGGGCAACTTTGAAAAGAGTGAGAGCAAACCCTAGACCTAAAGCCTAGTGACCAAATTTTGCTTGAAGACTCACTGAAATGACAAAATTTGACCTTGACACTTCAAAATCACTTTGTAAGAGCACATTTGATCACTGATGGAGGGCATTCAAGACCGACACTAACAGTATGCACTGCTATTTTTGTTCTATGTTAGATAACTTGATGATCAGGTCATATGTTGTTGATGAGCATATTATATGTTAATTGATTATTTTTATATGTTAGTTAACTTGACGGTTAGGATTATAACATTAATATATTGATGTTATATGTATCATGTTAAATTGAATTGGATTATGCAGATGGTTATGGTTACGATATTCAGGTATGAGCTGACGTATTTGTGATGATTTTGCACACATGGTTGTTATGCATGAACGATAAATGCTTGTGAGTTTATGATGTGAACATGTTAGTTTGTTAGTGTTATGGATATCGTGATCTGATTTATGTTTGAGTTGACATGTTGTAAAGTTATATCTTGCTAACTAGATTGATTGTGCAGACAAGGTATCCTCCCCTGAGGTACACTAAGGTATGAGTTTTCTTATGTAGTATACTTGGTGCTTTATTCTTGGTTATGTCGTCTATTTGATGTTGAGTGTTTGGTGTCTATCATGTCATCTAGTTGATTTAACATGGTATG
This sequence comes from Pinus taeda, assembly GCA_000404065.3. Classification (NCBI taxonomy): domain Eukaryota; kingdom Viridiplantae; phylum Streptophyta; class Pinopsida; order Pinales; family Pinaceae; genus Pinus; species Pinus taeda. The sequence continues at coordinate 249,941 of APFE031139999.1, forward strand.
TTTGCAAGTTGGTTGAATGTTTGACGAGTTGCATAATACAAGTATGTGTTCCAATGATCTTGTTTTGAGATGATTGTACTAACACATATGTGTTGAGACAGTTGATATGTACTTGAGTATATTAGGTGAAAATTGGAGCATTATGTCTAATGACTACGAGTTGACTATGTATTATGACATGATTGTTAGTAAAAGTTGATTTCAAATTGATAGATATGATTGTTTTGATATTTGGAACATGTGATTAACATGGGTAAACAATTGCAAGAAACATGATTGGTATTAGTATGACAAGGCAATAGTTGATATGTTTATATAACTAACAGTTGGGTGATGTGACAGTACATAGTAAGCCTCGATTACAACAAGCTAAAAAGGGTAAAAGAAAGGAATTGGGCAAGAATTACTTTGGCTATGTTTAGAAACCCTAATTCCAAACAAATGAGTGCTTTGCATACAAGAAGTATTATTAACCCTAATTTGTATGAAATTATGTGGATATGTGCTAGATTCATGAATATGTACTTGACAGGTATATTAGCTAGTTTCTAATTACAGGTCGAGGGAATTGGAGTCCCTTGAGAAATGGCTTGGATGTGTTCAGTTGCAAGCAATGTGTTTGCCACAACAAGGTAAAGTAACTAGTATATCATTATGTTTATTTATGCACTAACAGTTATGTGTTTATGGCAATATGATGCAGGGGATTGGATGGCAAGGAATCTGCCATGAAATTCTAAAGAAGGCTCGGGTTGAGATTTCCTTGGAAACCATGGGGATTGCGCCATAATGTTTGTTGTTAGTCTTGTGCTTTTGGTTTTTTGTGATTGTTGCACTTGAATGGAAATTTTGATTGTGTCTAGTGCATATCTATGCCACTTTGTTTACAGAGTTATATTATTAATGATTTTCGTGGTTTCTTCTTGTTGGTTTCTTGGCTTGATTTTATGTTTTGAGTCTTGGGAATTGGTTGGGAAAAGAGGAAAGTTAATGGAGCTTGGGGAAAGCTGTGTGGTACTCAACTTGTAATGTAAGAAAAAGATGAAGCTGGGTGCATGAGTGAGCGCAGCGGAAGGTAATACTATGAAAATCGGTTGGACTGGTTGGGTCCATTGTAGTAAATGGAAGGTGGCAGCAAAATCATGAGAAAGGTAACTAGAAAAGGTAAAGTAAATGGATTTGAGATGTCAGATGGCTTGACTAAGTTGGGAACGATGGTTCTCAATTTTGTGCATGAATAAAGGAAGTTCTCTTAACCTTGACCTTGATATCTAGTATTTATGTTGTGATCATGATTGCTTTATGCTAATGATTATATGCATATATGTATGTATGTATGTTGTCATCTGACAAGGTCATCATGGATCATGATTTTTTTATGCTAATGTTTATATATATGTATGTATGTGTCTATGTATCTATGTCTTTGTTCGACGGGGTCATCAGGAATCTTTCTTGTGGAAGAATGATTGCTTATGCAAGCAAATGACATGAAGAGGTTCCTGGTCTTACGAGGAATCAATAGGGAAGAGTAGTCAATACAAATATATGAGGTCAGTATCATGTGGATATGAATTGTTATTATATGCTTGTATTATGGCTATGTTTATATTATTATAGGTAATGCTGAGGGATGCATCAATGAAATGAAATCAGTGTGGTCTGCGACATGTTGGGACAAGCATGGATAAGACAATGGAAGAAAGGTTTCTTGGTAGAGACATTGTGCTTTTGGATGTGAGGTACTATTGTTGTGCATATGTTGTACAAGTTGCATCTGCGATGTTGTGTGAATACAATGCTGTATGTATATAGTGTGTGTACATGTTGTTATGCAATTATTATGTACAAGATGGTACATATAATGTTGTGTGCATATGGTGCTCTGTGCATGTTGGATATGTGGTGCTATGTATAGATGATGCTATGTACATGTTGGATATGAAATGCTATGAACATGTGGTGTTGTGTGCATGTTGTACATGTGGTGCTATATACATATGGTGTTGTATGCATGATTGTACAAGTGGTGATGTGTGCATGTGATGTTGTGTACATGTTGTACAAGTGTCGTTTTGTGCAGGTGGTGTTGTGTACATGTTATGCATGGGGTGCTGTGTACATGTGGTTTTGCGTACATGTCATGGATGAGGTACTATGTGTTGTCGCTCCTAGAGACAACCTCAGATTGCTTACAAGACCAGTGCCTGGGCACATCTATATTTGTGTGTCTCAAATGATTTACAAGAAACTCGAGACATCACTTATGTTTTATAGACACACACTCACACATACACATAGGAAATATGTTGGTTAATTTATCCAAATAAATAAGGCATGGATTTATGGTACTTATTCACAGGTTCAGATCTCAGAAATATGCATAAAAATAGTGGAGGCCGAGTAATTCAAGGGCTTACAACTTAATAATTTTTTTTTAGAGCAGATGAGAGAGGATAAAGAGAAGGAGAAACTTATCACATAGAGCATAAGGCTTCAAGAATTCTAAACTTAACACATATAGCTTGAGGCATTAATGATTTATATACTTATTTGAGTTGCAAGTAGAAATAATGGGTGAAGGAGGGGTGGAATGCTACAATTCATATGTTGCAGATATAAAGATATGATTTCAATAGCCCACACAGGTATATGCATCAACAATATTGAGACAAGTGAACTTGTGATACAATTATAGGCACTTGCATTCACATATCAATACAAATAAATCTATGAGGAAGATTGAAACATTTATGGCAACAATAATATGTATGAATACAGAGCGAGAAGATGAACATAAAATGAGATTTAACAGAAGGAACACATACTATAATACTTGAAGGGGGAACCACCACCATATCCTTGATATTCTGAAAAAGATCTAAGTTACAAAGAACAAACGTCTGAAAATGGCATGTAGTCTTTTCTATAGAATTTCTGAACCTTTACTAAGTCTTGCTTTTCCCTATTTATCTAGAGAGGAGAGCAAGAACATTATTTATAACAAAATATCTCTAGTCTAGACTCAGTTGTCAGGTCAACTAGCTATCTCAGTCAGAGATGGGTCTGTGGTCCAAAACATTACATAATTAAAAGCCTCATTGAAAGGAAGGCATCCTACAAAACAAAAATAAGTAAATAACCATACAAAAAACTAAATGAAAGTCTCTATTCCCATCCTATGATTACCTCTGCCTTAGGTTGTAATTTGTTCATGGTATGGCCTCTTGTACTGCTCAATTAACCCCATCGCTTCTGCCTTTACTGCTAGGATGCCTCATTCTGTGAAGTAGGGGTTGGGTCAACTATAAGTGGTCATATTGGTGGTCTTTTGTTGTGTAGAGGGATGTGGCTCCATGTTGAGCCATTAATATTACTGTGTCCCATGTACTGCTCCAATGCTGCACCATGCTCCATTTAAGTCTTTTAGCTGCCATCCCATCTGCCCATTAAATCTCTGGAAAACACTATTGGAGAATGACAACCACAGGACCTTGTCCTTTAAGCATAACATGAAACATGCAAAGTTCTGACCTCCCCTTAAGACCCCTTTAGTATAGCCCCACTTAAATTGTTATTTTCATGTAACCAAGGGCTAGGACCAAGGATTTAACCTTCAGGCACTAAGGCCTTCAGATCCATGTTTAGGACCCTTATTCCTTTGTAACACAAAATCCCACATATCAACGCATTACCATGCTTTACCTTAAGCTTCTTCCCTAGAAAACTGCAATCGCCGATCTGCGGGGTTGGGCCCACCTAAGACATCGCAATCACACTACAGGAGAGGGGGACCCTTTACCTTTTTCCTTAGCGCAGGCCGACAGTCCAGACGCGAAATCCTTATACAATATAACACATGTCATATCACATATGAGAGGATCCCCCACATATCGTAATCACAGGCACCTTACCTTTAGATTTCTCCCTTAACAGCTGCGATCACTGATCTACAGGGTGAAATCATTGCTGCCACGAGTCACCCTGTTAGTGGTGATATGTGGCACCCAGAAATGGCCTCGAAAATGGGTGACACGTGTCCCCCATACGGTCACATCACCCTCCGTACTTCCACGTGGAGGAGAGAGAAAGGGGGACGCCCACCTCGGTTTTGCAGGCATTTCCTTTGTTAATGAATTTTGGCTTTTCTCAAAACTTTTACACGATATCGCAGAATCAACCCTCGCAAGGTCTATTAAGTCAGAATCCCACCGATCCACTAATATTGTGGGATTGTGAGATGCGGGATATATGCATTTTTCCACGTGGAGGAGTGAGAAGGGGGTGGCTTGACCTTTGTTTTTCATTGGTTTTTAGTGTAAATTAGCCTCTACCCTCCCCGATGCTTTAACACTATCGATGATCCTCCCCCCTGCAATTCCTTAAGGATGGCCCATCAGGTATTGTGGGGGCCATGCGGGACTACGGGATGAGGGATTGTTGTGATTGCGGGACTGATGATTTGCGGGATGCGAGATTGTGAGATTCCCTCATACTTAGCCATTTTCGTGGTTTTTTGGGCTTTCCAAAGGCAATCTTCAATAGGCTCTAACTTATGATCCAAGAGTCCTTCTTTGGACTTCTATATACCTTTGGAAATATCTTTTTGAGCACTAGGCACTTGAGTGGGTCTGATTAAGCTCTGAGATTTTCTGTGGCCTGGGAAAGTGGCTCCAAACTTCATTGCTCTTGGGAAACCTTGATCATTTGAAACCCATAATATAATGAGTGGCAACATTGGCTCCAACTGGGGACAATGCCTTGCTGGAAAGGTGCTGAGGACTTGCAAACCAGTAGCCTTTCCTTCCATTGGGCATGGAGTTATTCTTAAATAAAATATAATTATGTGAAAAATGACTTTTTTGATAATAAACTAAAAAATTCAAATAACAATTTCAACACACACATTGTATATTTACAATGAGAAAGAGACATATATCTCTAATTTTGAGTATTAAAATTTTAGGAACTGACCATTTACAGGCAATTCTAGCAGTTCACCATCCAATTTTTCTAGCATGTGAGTGTTATTTCCCCTTTCTTTTGGAATCTTGAAGGGGTTGAACCATAACGGATCAAAATTCCCATGTTTTCCTTTGTCTTCTCGTCGGACATCTCACCTATGAACTAAATATCCTTGCTAAAGAGGTATGTCCTTAGCCTTCTTGTCAAACAGAGATTTCATCCTTTGCTGGTAGTTTGACAACTTGGTCCCCACCTGTTCTCTGTTCTCGTGAAGCTCCACCAGTTGATTTATCCTTCTAGTTAAGGCACTAGGCTCTTCCTCAGCTTCTTGTAGCGACTTAACTACTGGCATTGCTAATTGGATCAAGAAGACAACAACCTTGCCATATACTAGCTCAAAAAGTGATTTCCCAATGGATTGTTTGGCCATTACATGGTTAGCCCATAGAGAAAACTTCAGTTGGGAGTCCGAGTGTTATAGACATTTTTGGGCACTGCAACCCCAATCATAAATGTCCATAAACTGAGGGCTCCTAAGTCCCTAAAAGTGTTGCTTCACTGCCTAAAGGAACAAGGTCAGCTGATTACATCATCTCCCAGAAGTTCTCCACTAAAAACTACTCAGAAATCGTCAAAACTGGACCATACTGAAAACCCAGTGCAGAGGGTGCGATGCATATCACCTTCCCAATGTAAAAGATGCGATGCATACTGAATGGCCCCTCTGTAGGGTGCGATGGTCGGGAATGGACAAATGGCAGGGAAAATTTGCGAGGTGGAAGATCATGGAATCTTCCAGAAGCTTCCCCTCTTACACTTGGCTCTCTGTTTTCGACCAGGGATGAGTAAGAGATCATTAGTCTCCAAGTGGAATCAAGAACTATCAGAGAGAAGACACTAATCAAAAACCCAAGAGATGACTCACCTCCCTACAATCATCTATATATGGATCCCTCATCACAGAGATCCAGGAGGCTGGAATCTTGTATCTTGTAGAGAAGTGCTGTTGGTTTTCTGGTGAAACTTCATAGTGTTGGGTGATCTAAGCTTTACTTGAGGTGAAGAAGGGCTTTCTTTCTGGAGGATGATGCTGGGTCAGAATAATTGGTTGTAATCCTCTTGCTTTTCTTGATATTAATAAAGCTATTCAAGTTTTCCTCCATATTCTTGTATGTTTGATTATATATGCATTTGTATGGTTAACACATATTTGTTCCTGTGTTATTTATGAATATAGATCTGTATTCTTCGATAGTAGTATGTTGCTTTGATTCCATAGGTGCTCTTTGAAGCTGGGCAGACGAAGAAGAAGCAGCAAAGATCTATCAGGAAGGAGAGGAATCAAGTAAGGAACCAAGCGCAAGACTAAGGTTGGTGTCCTTTGTTCCACTCTTATCTATTTTCATAAAGGAAAGCAATAGTAGTATTTACTTGTTTGTTTCTAAGATAGCTACTAGTCTTAGTGGGAATAGCAGCTCCGAGTAGACACTATTCCCGGTAACCAAAAAGCGACTCCGCTAGGGAGCGAATAGAATGTTTCTTAGCCTATCTTTGTTTATTTTATAAACTTACAGACGGAGCCTGAAGTCAAGCCAGCTAGCCTTCGAACTGCATTTTTTATACAAATGCAAAGTAGATCAATGCTGCTTGAGTCTATCTTCGGGTTTTGTTTATGAATTAAACAATTGATCTGCAAACGTTCTAATTGCCCTAAGTGGTGGCTCTAGTAACCTCCTTAGATCAACCCCTGTGATTTACATTTACTGAACATCACTTACTTGGCCTAAATCCATGAACTGAATTGCAAATTGTGAGCAAAAACTGTTTAAAAGTCTCGCACTGGTACCATCGCACCCTGCCTTCAAGGCAGTCTGTATGCATCACACTTCCCGTGTGCAGTAGGTGCACTGCATACTAAATTCAATGTGTGACAGGTGCAATGGTCAGGGAAGGTTAACTTTACCTTCAGACTTTGGTTTTTCCTTCACTATTTTCAGTTCTATTAAGGAGTTTTGCTGTCTGTGGTCAGTATATCTCTATGAAAACCCCCTTCTCTTGCATCATTCCACCTCTATTGTGCAAAGAACTGTAAGTGTTTTTATGTATTGTGCGCCATTTTCAGTTCTCTTTTGCAAATAAGTAGCATAGTCGAACTGTTGTTTCTTAATCTAAAAGTGTCATAAGTGTCATTTTCAGTTATAGAAGAGAATCCCATTGTTCTTGATAGTCGATTATACGGTTACTCTTGTATATGATTTGAATTAGTAGTTTTTAAAGTGTCGCAAAGTGTCTCCCTTAACTTCACTTCATTTTGAAAAGAAATTTGTTAAGTATTGTCGCTTCGAAAATAACTCAGATTTGCACTTAGCTTTCTTATCGTCATTCATACATTAAGAAAGCTAAAAACAAATACATGCATGTACATTTGCATTTAGACTGCTTGGTTTGATTTAGGACAGTGCATTTAGTGTGTGCTCTGTGCTCTTTGTTAAAAGACTCTCAACTTTCTTTCCTTAGTAGCTAGGATTTTCATTGCCAAAAGAAGATTAAACAACTGTTTTATATCTTAGACTGCATTTTAGGAATTGTATACACATCACGCGGTGAACTTGAAAGGCACATTTTTAAACAAGATCAACTTAAAATAAATTTAATGAATCTAACAATGCTTTGGAACCTAACGCTCAACATCTAGAGGTCTAGGCTAGAGACGTATTCCGACGTCATAAAACCTGGTAACTGTTGTTTTCATTGTTGGTTGGGTGATTCCTCCACTCTGAGACGGCAAGTGCCAGTACGAACTTGTGCTCCCACGTACTGTCGAGTATATACTGGGAGACCATAATAGGCTACATCCTTTATCCCTAGGAAGCCGTGTCTACCGCCCTATCGATCACAATGCACTGAACACAACATTCGGGAAGATTGACTGCCGTACCGTAAAAAGTATTCTGCAGTTTTGTGATTGGTTTGGTAATCCCCTCTACCTAGATTTCTAGAGAAGTCTATTTTGCTCCTTTTCAGACTCCTTAAAAGAAAAGGTCAATCTGAGCACTTGTCACTTCAGGCTCATTAAAAATCAAAGGCAACTAGTGTCATCTTTTGTTTTTTCTCGACTCTTAAAAATTGAAAAAACAAGTTGTGTCGAAGCGTCTAAAATTCATTTAATTTGAAAATATTTTCCCCTTTTATTTTGAGTTGATCAAGTAATCCGTAATCGTGGAAGAAAGTCAATCAAAACCCCATCATTCGTGGAGACTTTTGAGTCAACCATCGTTGACTCTGGAAGTGAAACCATTTCGGACAAAGCGAACTCGTTTGAACGGATCAAAGTCCCCTAGGTTGGTTGGAGTAAGCCCTCCGACATCCTCAGAGACTCCGGTTACTCCGAACATTTCTGGTATCCCTGCCTCTACAGAAGAAATTCCGCAGCAACAAAAGGACATTACAACTGATCCTAGTGTGACAGTAAACACTTCTATTCCTGAACCGACTCCATCTACAGCTGATTCAGAAGGTGTTACTCCCAAAACCTCTGTTGCTGCAGAACTTATATCTTCTTCGGCACCAGAAATATTTTACAGACCTGACGGTCTGCCTCTTCATCCTGGATTGATTGCCATAGAAGAGATTGTGGAAGATCCTCCATCTAACACTCCAACGCAACTTGGAGCTGGGATCGCCCTGTATCCTTCTTCATCAGAAGATATTCTCCTGCCATCGGAAGTTCCTGAAGAATCACTAAGGAATCTTTTGGATAGACTTAATATGTTTGAACAACCGTCGACATCAATGAATGTGTTACCCAACACAACAGCAACATAAATTCCTACTGCTACCCCGACAATGTTCGTCGGCGTTCCATCTGTCCCAACTAGCTCTCAATCGCTGGATGGAATCCATCCAGGGGCTGTTTCGAGAATATGGATTGTTCCCGTTTGTTCATCCAGAATTGTATCTGGAATCTCTTACGTTGAGTCTCGACAAATTGATCCTTCACAGTGTCAATTTGGGCAAACCGGTCCCCAAAGGCAAATCATTCCTTTGAGTATTGGATTACCATCGTATGGAGGGCCGTATACCCTTTCATTGCCTTCTTCGGAAGGACAACCATGCGAGAGTTCACAACAAAATTTAGGCTATGCTAGAATTGCAACTAGCGGTTGGGTGCCAATCCTGCCTCAACAACCAAGAGTTGTATGCTCAATGCAACAAAGTTTACCTATGACAAATATCCCCACTACGCTGGCTATTGTAGCAATATTGCAAGTACAAGCATTGCCAGTTGTATGCCAACCTCAAGTTTCTTAGGTTATAATGCAACAACCTCTTGTACCTACGACACAACCACAATCACCAACTAGTGGAATGACACAGGTTCAAACGGGGATACCCACCCCCCATCTTGGTCAAACAGTCGGTACTGGACAACAACCCATGACTTCACAACCATGGCTGGTGCAATGCCAACAACTGCAATTCCAGCAAGCTTACCAAGGATATGAGCAACAAGTCTTTGCAAGTAATGGGTAGCCGTATCAACCATATCATAATGGTTATGCCCATCAACCTTACCAAAGTTACCAACATCAAATGCATTATGCTGGTATGCAAAGACCAAATGCTCAAGCAATTCCATCTTATCCTGGGTATGCTCAACCAAGCTTGAATCAATAGTTGCCTTTTGTGGCAACCTTAGAGTTACCAGATCTAAATCGACTAACGAACGATCCAATTGTCTATGCCCCTTAGTGGCCGGTGATTTCGCATAAACTTCCGTCTGATATTCCTAAATTTAATGGAAATCTGGGTGAAGACCCATCGAATCATGTGTTGACCTTTCATCTGTGGTGTTCATCCAACACTCTCAATGATGATTCGATTAGGCTTCGCCTCTTTCAGCGAACGCTAACTGGTCCGGCAGCAAAGTGGTATATCGAATTGCCTAGAGCTTCGTTTGATAACTTCAGTACCCTAGCCACAACCTTTTTAACCCATTTTCAGTTACCCATAAGGTATGAAATAGGAACTGAGCTACTTACTAATTTCAAACAAACGACGACCACTCACATATCCGATCATATTCATGAATGGCGACATCCTCGTAGAATGGTAAAAACGTATGTTCCTGATCAACTATTGGCTGAATGGTTTATTAAGTCTTTGTTACCTGCTATTACAGAAGATGTGGCAAAGGGAGGAGTCATCACTTAAGAGCAAGTTATTGCTTGTGCACAATATCTAGACTTGATTTATACTCAGTCTGGCACGCTCTACGATAAAATCCTTGATGCTCCTAGACCAGAATTTTTCGTTCCTCCGCCTCCTAAATCAAACAAAGACTCTCACACTGGTGATGGCATGATAGGTACGACAAGCACTAAAACCGTAAAGGCTACGTCGAAAAAGGCCCACACGGTTTCGAGTCAAAATGCAACTGAGGAACTTCTAGCCTCGGAAGTAAATGTCGTGTCGACAGTCAAAGGCAAAGAACCCAAGCAACTAGGAGGCAAGAAGAAAAAACAAGGGAAGAAGAAGAACCAGGGGGACTCACCTCCTAAAAAATCTTCTGCAAACCCTTCCGGGGATAAGAAACCAAAAAGTCCATGCCATATATGTGACGAGGATCACTGGACCAGAGAGTGTCCATATAAAGATGAACTTAGAAAATTCTTCAAAAGTTCAAAAACCATGGCTGTATTGACTGATCCGTTTCCAAACCTAGGAACAAATCTGGTTGTTAGCGAAAATGCTTCCCCATCCCACGTGCTAATGTTGTCGGTTTCAAAGCAACTGAACGATGCTCTGATATCAACAAGGAGTAAAGATTATAGGAATCCACAGATGTTGAACAACAACGATAATGATCAACCTAGTAGTTCAACAACAACTTCGACCGAAGTTGTGCCACTCATCATTCCTGAATTAATGATAAAACTTCCAAAGGGAGTAGTACACAAAGCGACGTTTAATCCTCGTGCTAGAGCAGCACAACACTATAATATAGTGGAGGATTTAGCCCAATCACCCTCCGCGATGTTGACTCTTGAGGTACTGCAAAATTACCCCTCCCAAAAGCAGGCTTTATTATCAGCAATAGGTGGGATTGACCCAACGGATTCCAATATTGTATCTTTTAATCACAAAGGATATGACCCTCAGTTACCAACTCAACTAGCTTTCCTCATTCAAGTGAAAGCCCTCAACAAAACTGTTCATCGAACAATTATTGATGACGGGGCATCTACATATATTATGTCAATGAGTTTCTGGAAAAATTTAGGCTCACCACCCTTGTCGCGATCGTTAACGACGTTAAAAGCATATGATGGGCGAACATACACTCCATATGGGATTTTAAGTAACTTGCAAGTCGAACTGGGGGGCAAAACAATATAAATTGATGTTGAAGTTATCGACGGAAATCTCAATTACAACATCTTACCGGGAAGGCCCTGGATATATGCTATGGCTGCCGTTGTGTCGACGTACTTCAAGAAGATTGCATTTCCCTTCCAAGGAGGAATCACAATCATCAACCAACAAACATTTCTCCCCAATAGTTCACAAGTTACGGGAAGCATTCCGATGATCCACGGAAGCTCTCAGTCGCTTCAAAATATTGGAGTAGGTCTCCTAAAAGACCCTTCCTTAATGTGGAATTTTGCCCTTCCGCCTCCGAGTAAGCTGGCAGAAGTGGCCACAGTGGAAACTTGTCACATGAGATCTTCTACATCAAAGAAGATGAAGAAGAACACATAACATTTTGATAGTATGGATCATCGCGAGGTATTTCCTCCAAGCCCCACCATAGCTACAGCATCTGATGATCAATTCGGTGATGTTGTACATTATGTATTGGGGGCATTGGAACCAGATCTTTCCTTCATAACCCCTTATGAGTTGTGATCAAAGGTGGACATGAGGATAGTTCTTTTACTGTGTCAACCTCATTAAAAAATGAAACAAATCCCTTTCCAAATCGAGTCTTTCAAAGATCTCGAAGGTAAACCTTCATTCCAACCACCGAGTTGAATGGAATGAAGCTTGGGGGGCATGCATCTCGATTTGCGTTATTATGTTGGGGGCATGCAAACTTATCACGAGCAGTGTTACCACAAGGTTCAAGCTCATTAAAAAATAAACCCGCTACGAGCAGTTTTAATGCCGAATTCAAGCTCGTTAAGAAATAAACATAAGCAATGAGAAAATGTTTCCCCTAGAGTTTAAGCTCATTAAAAAATGAACCAATTTTCTGGTAAATAACCATTGTGAATGCATGATCATCAGCTTTAGAGCCTTGGTCGTGTTCTCATCATCACCTCCACTCTGTTTTTAGCCGATCATTCACCTCCATTTGATTGTTTACCCTTTCGAGGAACATATGTGAAGAGTGATTCTATTAGCCATCCTTGTGACACTGCCGTGATTGGAAAATTCCAAACCTTATGTGGAATCTGCTGCTACCCGAAATTATCACTTGTTCCTCGAAAAACGAGTCTCCTTTAAGCTCTTTTCAACTGACTCGTAAAATATGAAAATATTGCCGAGCGATTAACCTCTCTGGCTCATTAAAGTTATCAGAAGTGCTATCCCTCCTCTAGATTTTAATATTTTTGGACTTGAGGGATTATTACACAAAAAGATCGAGCACTTGTCTTGTTTGGCTCATTAAAACTATCGAAAATTCATCCATTTCGTATTATTTTACATTTTTTCAGACTTAAGGGATTATATGACGAAAAATAATCTTTGGAGTTTCCTTTCCGTCCCTTTCAGACTCTCTAAAATTGAAAAGGACCAAGTTATCTTTGTCGTTAAACTCGTTAAAACTGAATAGAAAAAAACTCGTCCAAATGGACGAGAATGAGTTCACTGTCGCTAGGCTCATTAAAATATAGCAACAAGTTTTCCTGAAGGGCAGATTATAGAACAAGCATATGTTATCCTCCTCAAGCTTGAAAAAAATAAAGAGGTATTGGTCAGCAATGACTGGGGAAAATTGGGAAGAAAACTTGAAAAAAAATTATTGGTAGCAAGTCGCTCTTGAACATGACACTTTCTCTCCACGTCCGAGCTAGGTTGGGTTGTTCCGTTCACTGGTCATATCACCATTGGTCTGTCACACCATCCATATTTGGGGTTAATGCTACCAATCCATTGTCAATGTCACTGATATGTTCAAGAGAAGTCATTCAGAGAATTCGCCTGTGTCTCACCCGCTGCAATACATTCACGCTCCATTCTTTTCATGACCGCCACCCTGAACCCTGTATCATCAGATCGTTTTCACCTCCAAAATCATTTGCTTCATTCCATGTCGTAGATGTGGGATTCATTAAGGCCCTCTTATGACAAATCACTTCTTGTCGACATCAGCTCATTATCGAAGAATTCGACCTAGGAACAACCCTTTCAGTACTTTGAAGCTTGCATGCCTCAATGGCAAGTTTCTCACTTTCGGCGACAGGGTTACATTAATGGCCTTCGACCGAGAGATTTTGTGTGGTGTTCGACGCCAAGTCCTTTTTCACACCACACAAATTGTACTGTAGTACCTTGAGGGTCATTGTCATTATTGGTGATTCCTCTCGCACCTGTTAATAGCTTACATCATTGGCTGGTAATCAGGCGATGTCTTTCCATGTTCGACTCCAG